>VMKM01002250.1:0-81178 GCA_008360985.2 Macquaria ambigua
CCCCTGGAAAATTAAAAAATTGCAAAACCACCCTTAAAATTTGCCCGACATTTATGAAAGTCAGGCGGCATATTTGTCATGCCCAGACCTACAAAAAAGCCTCTTGGACCCCTGCTCTAAACCCAACAGGAAGTGACTTATCTTTAATAAACTGTTCATTTTAAGGGTATTTTGCTCATTTCCAGGGCTCACGCTTTTGCCATCTCGTCCCAGAGATTTCATCAGATTCACTTCAAACTTGGCCTATGCCCTCTAGACAAGGTGACCTTTAAACGATACTCGGCGATTTGCTATAATTTGAACGGCGTGCACGTGACGCGCCGTGGAAGTCAGGTGTTTCCCCATCACACAGGAAGTGACAGGCCCCATACTTTTAATCAGTGCTCCAAGCAAGTTAACCAGATCCACCTCAAAATCACTCAGCATGCTCTTCAGAACTTCATGACGCTTGACTGTGAAAATTGTGAGTTTTCATCAAGCGGCGTTGCCGTGACAACGCATTCCTCGCCACGAACAGGAAACAGTTTTTTTAGGGGCTAAATATGCTTCAAATGTCATGAAACTTGCCACACACGTCGGGAGGGATGTATTCTCTTGTATGACATGGGTCTTGGACATGGGCGTCGCCAAATCGCCTCATTAGCGCCCCCTGGAAAATTTCAAAATCTGAAAAAAACCCTTAAAATTTCACCTAAATGTATGAAAATCTGGTGGCATATTCGTCATGCCCAGACTTAAAAAAAAGGCCTCTTGGAGCCCGGCCCTAAACCCAACAGGTAGTCAGTTATCTTCAATAAACTGCAAATTTCTAAGGATATTTTGGCCATTTCCAGGGCTTCTTCCTCTGCAATCTGCTCCTACAGATTTTATCAGACTCACTTCAAACTTGGCCTATGCCCTCTCCACACACCTTGGCCATGAAAACCTGCCTTCAGATGTCCGTTAAGTTGAACGGCGTGCCCGTGACGTGCCTTTGAACTTCATGTCTGTCATCACTCTTCCTGCAATTCATGGATTCTTCCAACAGATGGCAGTGTTTGTACCTGCTTCACAGCACAGGGAGGAGGACAGGAGAAAGGACTGACTGTGACTGATGTTTGTCTTTGTCATTCTTTATAAACTTTAGTCAGGAGGAATTCCCATGCAGATACATTTCATTGTTTGTGCATTGTCCAAAACATATGAACATTTACAGCTGTGTCATCCGGTTGGTGTCCAGCAGGGCCTGGAATGGTATTAATTTTCAGCCCAGGTCATTCATGCTTCAGACCACCTCAGTTTAGTTCACAACCCATTATGCTGGAGATATATAGGTTTACTATGCAATGTAAATTCACTGTCTTTTCTGCAGCCTCTCTGACCTGCTGTGTGTGCCTGTGTGTGTGTGCCTGTGTGTGCCTGTGTGTGTGTGTGCCTGTGTGTGTGTGTTTGTTTGTGTGTGTGTGTGTGTGTGTGTGTGTGGATTGTATTTGCTGGCCCTCACAGCCCAAAAACCAGCCTGACCATACAGACACTCATCAACTCCCATCCACAACTCAATTTGGGACACTTAGTCTAATCAAGGACAAGCACTGGCTGCTGTGCATGCTCTGACTTGGTCTTCCGTCAGGCTTTCTGTGTGTGAGTCTGCGCGCGCGTGTGTGTGTGGGGGGGTGAGCCCTGCAGTCTGTGGTCGTGAAGCGGCGTGCGCTGCACTCCCCGACGCGCGCACATGTGCTTCGGGCCCTTCAATGCTGCTTGCAGCTTTAATTGCTTTTGATTTTTCACTTGCTTTGTCCAGTGAGCCTCCACAAAGATTCTGCAGTCATTGTTGGGAGGCTGCCAGAGAGAAAGACATCCAAAGATAGGTCCATGATGAAAAAGGTCCATGTGAGGGAAGATGAATGACATGCAGCAAAGTTGATCACCAAAGATAAAATATATATAGAAACAATACCGATGCCCCAAAGAGAGAGGGTTATCTCAGTCTGCGCATTCAAATATATAACAAAAACCTGTCTTTTGCCAGACATGGGTGTTTACCAGGCAGGGATGATCTAATGAAAAACACTACTGAGTTGCACTATGGGAAATGTAGGATCTAGTATTTTGGGAGTTTAACCCATATGCAGGATTCAAAGTTAGGATATTTCAGCCTCTGATGGTTCGATTTTGAATTTACTTTTATGAATCTGTCTCTTGCAAAACCATGAAAGTGCAATACCAAACTATTTGAGAGCACTTTAAAGGTTAAAATACATCTTCAATCAGATCTTTTTGTTGCACCATTCACTGTCAAACTGCAAAAACCATGACAGCAAAAGCAGCAACCTGTATTTGAATTTACAGGAGGACTGATCCATCGTCTAGCAGTGCAAGTTCATTATTTCCCTGCTGATTGCACACAATTTGCAGGTAAAAAGTTGACCTTGTCTGATGGCTGTCAAGGCTCTACATGACTGTTACATCGGATGGTAAAACACTGAGGAACAAACAGAGCCAAGCTGGTAACCTTTGGGAGTTACAACATCACAGCCAGATGGTGTGAAGTCCCTCTCACTCGCCTTGAGTGTTTCTACTTCAGCTTTCCCTAAACCGTCTCTCTCCTCACCCCCCTCCCCTCCGTCATTTATTTACATCTCTCCTGTCTTTCACCTCATCACTAAACACTGCTCTCTTCCTCTCTCTATCACAAAATTTCCAGCCTTTCTTCATCCCCAGTGATAGACTCAACATTCAGTCTCCCACAGAGACATATGGGAGATGAGTTTGGCCCACTTCCTAAATGTGTTTCCACAGTTATAAAAAGATCCATTGAGACTGAAGTGGAAAAGACTAAATAGGTGACTGCAGGAAATTGTCTAGGTTTCTAAGCACATTTTCTGGTTGGGAACTGTCAGCACTTCTGTGAAATAATGCTGGCAGTCCTCCTGCTGCCCTGACTCAAATCAGCCCGGCTTGGCAACTCTACACTGCCCCCAGTCCCTCCCTTTCTACTCATCCCTTCTGTGGTCATTAAAGGAAAATCCTCTCAAAAACTCCAATAAAAACAGTCAGTTTTGTAATTTGCATTCCTGTGTTTGCATAGTTGTTAGGAGTTTTTCTGTTTCCTGTGGGCACCTGCCAGAAGTAGAAAACACGCTGTCACATCCAGATATTTCCTGCAGCTACAACTGAGGGTGAAAGCAAGAACAAAAAAGTTTCAGCTATCTAAAACTTCAGCAGGAAGTGTCAGATTTTAGTGTCAGTACTTTGCTGATCTTCAGCACTCAGAAAAAACAGGAAGAAAACAAGTGGAGAAGAGGTACAGAAACCAAATTTAACAACGGAAGACACAAACACGACAGGAAGAACTCTTTGACCCTGTTTACACTTGGTTTTAAAATGTGTCTTGGGCGATCGGATCACAAGTGGACAGCACTAAATACAAGTGTAAACAACCACGGACCACTCAATCCACTTGACGAGGTGGTCTGGGATGCATTAGACCAGATATCTTGTAGTGTAAACACTAATGCTTCCTGACGCGTCCCCGACAAGGACGCAACCACCACGTCAGTGCAGGATGTGGTGGTTGTTTTGGTGACAGCGTGCCAATGCTCAGTAAAATGGTTGGAGTGCAAGTGAAACCAGATGCCTAATCTCCATTTTGGCAGAAGATTCAGTCCAAAGAAAACTAGACGGCTCCTATCGTAACCGCGCCGTTTTGCGACAGACTGGCGTAATAACTGTGCACGGGGCACTTTGACCTTCTAGCGGAAGTGACATAGGCAGTAACGAAATCTGAGTGTGGTCAGCTGGACACCTTGGAGACGCATGATAGACACAAGTGTGAACGGCTGATGTGTCCAGGCTGTCCACTTGTGTTCTGATCACTGAAACGCATTTTAAAACCAAGTGTAAACAGGGTGTTTGTCTGCCACCTTTGTCTTGCTAGTGATTGTTTAAATGCATTGTTGAAAATCTGTCATTTTGTTTCTTACACACCATGTTTTTAATGTTGTTCCAATTCATTTCTATGCCTTATGTAAAAGCATGTTCAATTGCCTGACAATTTGTCTCAGCATGATAAAATGTAAGAAAAAGAACTGATGCTACAGTCTCTCTAATTCATCAGCCTGAATCTGGAGTTAAACCAAGTAATCTGACTTTCTGAAAACACCTCCTGATGAAAACTGCTTCTGGCTGTTGTCCAGTGTTCTCATCTTGGTAGGAAGCCACACATTATCAAATATGAAGGATGGGAGGTGTCTTGTGTGAAACCACCAGTCTATTCTGCTCCAAAGTGTTAAGTGTACGAGGTGTTGTGCACACAGTGTTTGGCTCAGGCAGCCATTTTCAAAACTACAATGAAAACAAATTGCCTTCTGCTGGTGCTGACTTTCATTTCCACTTTGTAGCTCTTCTCACAGTGAACTGTCAGGCCAGAGGAGCTCTGATCTCTACACTCACTTCTAGTGGCTGCTTCTCATTCTGGCAGTAGTGAAACTGAAGCTTAGACTAACTTACTGTTGCACACGCTTTGGATACGAGAATTACTTCATGAGATGAGGAACTTTGTAACACCTCATATTGAACACGGTGACGTAGCCGAAACTATAGGCTTCAGTTGAGTCTTATAAACACGGACATGGTTTCATTCTGCTCATCGTGCACATACATACTCACACATTTTATCTAACACCATAAATAACAAAAATGTTTAGACCAACTCCCCACAGAGTGATACAGGTAGATAAATGGAGTGACCGTTAGAGCCTGATCAACTCACCGGCAAATTTAAGCTGATCTGAGTATGTACTGGTAACAAGGAATTATGAGCCTCAAGACGTCAAAAATCCAGTATCAGTCGGGCTCTAGTGACCATGTGACGAATCACATAAATGACCTGTTTCTAAGCACATTTTGTATTTTGAATTGTGCATTTCTGTAAAATAATCTTGGCAGTTTAAAACAACCTTCTAAGTATCAACTTCTGCTGATGGAGCCCATTTGGCATTTTCAGTCCAACCTGGCAACATTTTCTAGAAAAGAGGCAAAGGTAGATGATGTAGTGATTTTCATATCTCCTGACTATCCTATTTCTAAGCACTGATCCAACCTGGCAACTTTACACAGCGCTGATAACTTCATTGTGCACCAAATAACCCTTCTCTGGATTTAACAGAACCTGAAGTGGCAACACCAACATTTCTCTCCCTCTGTTTGTCTTGTCTGTATGTCTTTCAGTGCAAACTCTTATCAATCTAACCTGTCAAGCCTGCTCCGCCCTGGAAAGACTAACCTCTCTCGCTCCAAATAATCTCTCTTTTCTGAGCCCTATTACCCCTTTTTTCTCAAATGGCTCCAAATATCTCTGAGGTCGAACTTACAACAATCCAACCTGGCAACTCCACATTGTGTGAATAACCTCCTTTCATCAGGCTCCTGAAGGAAATAACCTCCTTCTGCAGCTGATAGTATTTGAAGTGGCAACACAGAAAGCAGTTTACTTCAACTTGCAGACCTCGCATCAACCTGGCAACCGTAACCCTCTCTGGCTTCCCAAAAATCAAATAACCAGCTTTATTTTCCCCTCACTCCACCCGATAGCTCCATCTGTTTCTCCAACCTGGCAAATTCACACTGCATTAGTAAAACCTTACCTCCGCCATCATGCATCAAATAACCTCCTCGTAGGGCTCTCATCAATACACAAAGTGTATAACATCATGGCAGCCCTCCTCCAATCTGGCAACACCAGTCTTTCCTGCTCCCCTGTCTCAAGCCAAATAACAAATCAATTTTCTTTAATATCATTGCTTTCTCTAGTGGCTTAAAATATGTTCAGGGTCACGAGTCACAGTAAACAAACCTGTCAACTCAAAACCAAAACCACATCCCTCCAAGGCCTCTATTTGAAGTGACACACAGGCCAGGGCTGACATGTTTACATGGACAACAATTTAATTTTTTCATAGTCTGAAAGTGTGTTCAGCCTGAACAGGAAGTATATCATTCAAAGTAGTGGCACGATTCAAACAAAGTCATTGGAAAAATGTCAACAGACGCAAACAGGTGCACATGGGCTCTAGGTGGCTTGGGGGTAAAATCCTAAATCACACAAGTCCAGAGAAAAAACAACATTTTTGTCCTGGCCTCCTTGTGTGATGCTACGGCTCCAATGAACTGCTTTATGTCAAAGTGACAAAACGTCCTCTTTCTGAACTTCCTCCCTGTCACTGAATCATTAAAGGCTGAAACACCTTCCCCAGCTGAATAACCCTCATGTCTGTCCAAACTGGAAACTTTGCATTGCATCAGCAAAACCTGCATCTCATGTCTGTCACGAGACAAAAAAGCTCCTTGAGGCTGAACCTCCTGAATATGTCTTCAACCTGTTGATCCTGCTCCAGTCTGGCAACCAAAATCCCCCTTTCACCATCTTTAATATCACCTATTTCTCCAATTTTGTTGGCAGGACCTGTAAATGTTCTCCTACAGCAACAAAAGTACTATGTAGCTTCCTAATAGTTGTGTTCCCCCTGACTTGAGCCAAATTCCCAAAAAATATTACACTCCCAAGGTCAAACATCATCCCAAAGGCCCTTTATTTTTTTCCTGTAAAACCATCAATTCAGTCTGACACCCAGAGCCCCTCTCTGCACTGGTCCTTGACCAAATAACTGTACTTCCCTTCTAAAAGTACAGAAGCCTGAATGGACATACAAGCTGCTGTATTTCCACAGACAGAAGTTCACATGAAACAAAAGCCAACAGACAAAGGGGAGACTGATGACAGACTGGATTATAGTTGTAACAAGTGGAGTCATTCTTGCTTATTTTCTTTCTTTCTTCTCTTTGTTTACTTTGTCAGTGTTTCCTCTCTTCATGCTCAAGACACAGCTGGCCGATCCGGTCTATAAAACTCTTAACTTTCTGAAAACACCAACAAACTCACATCCCCCTGCTGTATGGACATCAACTAAATGTCATGTTTCAGAAATATCACACCACACTCTACAAACCTGACAAGACAACAGTCTCCAACTTTCCAAAACCACCTCAGCTTATCTTAACCATTTGAACTCTGCAATAGAAATCTGCCAGTGCCTATATTGGTATTTCTGCTTATTGTGATGTCATTTCCTAGATTATCTTAAATGCTAAGCTAAAAGGCTGTAAGTCAATAAACCTTGACTGATAAAATTATTTAAAGTGTGTCATAAATTAAAACCGCACCACCGTAATGACATCATCAACCCACGACACAAGCATACAACGTGATGGCGTGAAAGACAGAAGCCTTAGCTTTCAGCTGCAGAAAGAATGAATGCTCGAGCTATTAGGGTTTTTATTTTAGATCAATTTAAACAGGATTATGCCAAACAAAACAAAACAAAACAATCATCCTTTTTCAAAGGGTTAAAACAATACTCACATGGTCATATGTGCATTGCAAGGGTTATTGGTCGCTGTAATTCTTCATCTTGTCTATACTGGACGCAAAGAGATCACTTCCTAGAGTGATTCTGATTAAGTGACGGGGGAAGCTAATAATAAGCTTCAGCAGTCTGTGTTCAAACCAAATGAGTATCTGTCAAAGTGTTTTTTAGTGTAAAATTCCCTCATTGTGTACACACATCCACCTTTCCACCATCGTTCTTTTACAGAAGACGTACAGATTTATTTCCCAGCATGGTGGAGAAAACTACTCATAAAGTTACCAGACAAAGGTGACCTGGTTTTCCTCCCTGGTGTGGCCCCTGTGAGCTGATGAGGTGCTGGATGAGCAAAGCCTTGGAAGAACCTGCGTTTCAAAAATACACCGTGGGCACATGTCAGCTTACTATATTTCCACAAGACATGAGGAAGTGGAGCTCATTATAATAAGTCTCTGGAGGACGAGTAAAGTCACGTGACCAGGACTCAACGAAGAGCAACGGCCTGTAGGTCGCGCACTAAGACAAAAAACAAGGGACTTTGTTTCTTACCACCCTAGATAAAAAAATATATGGACATTTGTGTCCTTTGCACTCTAAAAATAACTCTGCCCTGGAAACCAGTGCTTACTTATGTCAGGCTTTTCTTCTAATTTCAACCCTCTTCATCCTGGTCAACCTTTCATCACTTCTCCAAACTCTCTGACACTTGTCATGCTGTTATAAAATAAAATATATAAATAAAATAATTAATACAATCTCTCCAAACTGGCAACTAAGTCCTTTCCCATCCCGCTCTTAAAGTTGAGAAAGGACAACTGAGCCTTCAACTCGCAAGACTTTTCATCCACTGTGACAAAGTTTCTCCTAAAAATGTTTATCCTTGAAAACTCTGACTACCTTCAAACACTGTCACCAGCTGTTTAAAATCACTCCAATCTGGCAACTAATATCCACCTCCGCAAAACACCCTCACCTGTTTTTGCTGGTATGAAATCCTCTAACCTTTTGACTGGATTAACATCATTCCAAACAGGCAACCTTGTCAAAGCGCAGGGTGCTTCAAACAAGCCACAAAGCAACTGAGCCTCCATGTCTGCAAATTACCCTGTCCACTTCGCTACCTTAAAAAAATGAGACCAACATGGCAACCGTCCCTGTTCTCCATTAACCTTTGTACCTGTTAAACATCCTGACAACATCTGCCTCCACACGCCTCCCCTTCCACTGGCTTAAAACTCACTCCAACCTGGCAACGTGTGCCCTGCATCAAACTGAGCCACTTCAAATCTGAAGAGCCTGACATGGCGATGGGATTCTTTCCTCTGTGCTCCCTCCAAATCCACTCATCTCCTCTGCTTAAAATCACTCCAACATGGCAACTCTGCCCTGCTTGTAAACCTCCCTGCAACCTGGCAACCGCAGCAGGTGCAGCACTCTGCGGTGAGATAAGCTGAGAGGGACAAACTCTCCTCATCCTCCCTCCTCCTCCTCCTCTTCCTCCTCCTCCTCTCTGTACACTGCAGCTTTGTTCAGCCTGCGTATCAGCCTCTTACACACACATACACACAACCAAGCTGATGTGTGTATCAGGTACTCTTACCAACACGGACAAGATGTGCAGAAAGTGTGTGTGTGTTTTACAGTGTACGGTGTGTGTGTGTGTGTGCATGTGTTTGAAGGTCAGCACTGCAGAGAGTAGTTTCATGAGGTGAAAACCAAAGGTGATTTTTGTCTTCTTTCCAACTAGACATGTCTCCATCACTCACACTGTCCCATGTTGATTTTACTGTCCTCACATTCATCCCCTGGAGGACCACCACAGCCTAACTCCAACTGTAAACCCTAATCTGAACTAGTAATCCACTGTGTGGACCAGGGTTGGATCAAAAGGCATTGATACGATATGGCGTAACAAGACTGTCCTTCCATGAACGACAGCAAATGTCCAAAAATGACAGACTGTAAGTTCACGCTCAAGTGACAAAACCTCTAGCAGCCATAGTAGTTATGACTCTTGTCCATCAGGAGGAAACATTGGGACATTGTTGTGGGCCACAAAGTCCACAGAGGGAGGAGGTCATGGTGGATGAATGCATCGACATAACATCAGACTTTAACATGAGAGACGGCTGTTCCCTGTCTGTTCTCTAACGACCGTCATTAGGCGTTTTCAGACCAAACAGTTCTGGGGACTCCCTGAGAGGATCTGCCCACAGGGGAGCTCCCCGAGAACTACAAACCTTCAAGGGCTTTTTTTCTGTTTGTATTCGCACCACCAATAGGAACGCTGAAGTGTCGTAAGCTGGCCGGCGGTTGGTACAACAACAACAACAACAGATACAACTGTTGTCCATTTGTCCGTATTTTTTGTCAATTTTTAAAGGCCAATGTTACGAGCTGTTGTTTACACAGCTGACGTTTTAAACAGGTTTTTAAAGATGGCGGTTGGTTGCTGGTGCTGCATTGGCTCTTGTGTTTGACCAATCACCGTACGCCTACGTCACTCAAGGTTCCTCTTGTGCTGGAAGAGTACCTACTCTGAAGTAGGAGCTAAAAAGGTCCCTCAAAACGGAGTTCTAAGAATGACGATCGTTCCCAGTTCTTGCAGTGAGAACACAATAAAAAAGGGGAAGCGTCCTCCAACTGTTCTTAGAACTATGAAAAAGTTCCTCCGGTCTGAAAACGCCTAATGTTCTTTTTACCATGACCGTAATCTTTCCCTAACCAAGTTGTTAAGTTCCTAAACCCAACCAAAGCTTGAAGTCCCCTCCACTCAAAAACGTCTTGCTTCTTATTCCTTCACTTAGATGTTTGACCTCTATTGTGCAGAATGATGCATGTGTGAAGTTTTCCACTGGAATGATGTTTTCACATTCATCTGTTGAAGAGGGAAAGTTTCTCTGTGCTCACCTGAGTTTAACACGTGCACGTACAAGAATGACTTTGTGAAATCACAACTAGTTTGAAAGCCAATCATGGTCAAATATGTAAAAGTGTAATGTAGAACCTTGAAACCTCTAGCACACGCACAGGTAGGTGTAGGTGTATAAGCAGGACACATCCTGTGTCTAGAAGTTAAACTTTTGCAAGGAACAATATTTGCATATTCATAGATTCTGGGTTTTTCAAAGAGGTAGAAGGAGTAGATGTAATTTAGAAGTAGGTAATTTAACTTTTTGTGGACAAAAAAAAACATATGAGACACAAATTATTATTGCAATGAGAGTATTCTTGTATGTCTGGTGGGGATCTTTAACTATACTAGTATTAGAGCAGGAAATGGATTAAATTTTGCTATTATAACTTGTAATGGTTTTTGAAGAAACTTGAGTTATCAATAACTAAAACCTAAAGATCTATAATAACCTAATTAATGTTCACAACCTGTAGATACAACCTGAAAGAAACAACAGCAGAAGCTATGAAATGCTTAGCAAATATGCATCTAACATATTGAAATAACAAGTGTAGCCTGCTGAGTTTCTGATTCAGAAATGTTAAGTTTGTAAAGTTTAAATTATTGGTTGATTATTGATGATATTCATAAAAGTTTAACTGGTAGATTCTCCTGAAATTGGCCCGACATGATCAGCTGGATCACTTCTCTACAGATTAGATCAGTATTACAGATCAGTGATGTTTCTTTTCCCACACAAACAATCTTTGGCTTGAAGAGAGCACATAAACCAGACAACAGCCAAAATTTTAGCAGCAGAATTAATGTTAATGCTGATATAAATCCTGTGATGTTTGTCATTTTAACCAGCGACAGCGACGGTCAGCACCAGCTAGAGGAAGAGCCTGCTGCTGCTAAATATCACCCATCCATGTGAGGTCTGTCCACAATGTCCTCAAAACGTCCCCACAAGTTGGTTTACCTCACGAGTGCAGCCAGATTTGCCTACAGCAACAAATGATTTCATCCTTTTGACAAAGAGGGAGTTTTGTTTTGTACAAGCCAACTGGCTGTAAGAAAAAGTGTGATCCCATATGGCATTTCATATTAAACCTGCGTGTGTGTGTGTGTTTGCCTGTATATGTGTGTGTATAAGTGTGTGTGTGTGTGTGTGAAAGACAAAGAGATAAAGGAATAGAAAATGAGAGAATGATAACGACGGGGGACACTTGTGTTGGTAAATATGTAGTTTAATATATATATATAATATAATAAAGTATTGTAGTTTTACAGTAATGAAACACAGAGCACTGCAGGTGTGTGTATGTGTGTGTGTGTGTGTGTGTGTGTGTGTGTTTAACAGTAAGGGCTTTCAGTTCAGGTTCAGGTTGAGTTCATTCTGAGACTTTAAAGAGCATCACACCTCCTGCAGTTTTTGTCTATCTTTTATATATATTTATATCTAGTTTTTGAGTGTGTTTCCTGTGCGCACAAACACGGCAACATTACAGTAACTACAAAACTGAAGGTTTTAATTATCTGTACGTGATGTGCTGCCCTGCTTCGACAACACATCATTTCTCTGCTGTCATGCCAGAAGAGCAGATATTAAAATCGATGTGGATTTAAACGACAGAGCGGATGGAAAAAAAAAGGTTGAATGACTGGAAGCATCAACCCTTTGGTCTATGTCTCTATAATCTGCGTGTGCATGTGTGTGTGTTTCTGTGTGTTTCTGTGTGTGTGTGTGTGTGTGTTTCTGTGTGTGTGTGTGTGTGTGTGTGTGTGTGTGTTTCTGTGTGTGTGTGTGTGTGTGTGTGTGTGTGTGTGGTGTGTGTGTGTGTGTGTGTGTGTGTGAGAGAGAGAGAGTATTCTGGCACATAGTTGACCTCAAGCACTCATCGTCATGGAAACATCCAGTTGATTACAACCCGTAATAACCATATGGCCATGGTTTGTGGTAATGGAATAACATTACTGGTGCCGATAACCTGTGTGTGTGTGTGTGTGTGTGTGTGTGTGTGTGTGTCTGTGTGTGAGTGAGTGAGTGTGAGGTTTGTCTGTGCCTGTGTGCGTCAGCGTGTGTGTGTGAGAAGAGGTTTCTGACCCCATCATCACACAACGACACCTTCATCCTTCAGCCTCTCCCCGGCTTTCTCCTTCTGTCGCCAATCAATTCTCATCGCCTTGGCGGCCGTGGAATCCAATTAGAGCCGCCTCGTCACAAAGGCTCCACATGTGCGCGTACACCTCTCTCTCTCTCTCTCTCTCTCTCTGTGTATGTGTGTCCATGTATGTCCAAGCTTTTACAGTGACCTTGAAAGCAACATCTGAACATTTAGAAACACTGCTGCTGCCTCACAGAGAGAAAGAATGGACTGGAGAGAAGAGAAGTGGGAGGATGGAGGGAGGAGGGAAAGATGGAGTGAGATGAAGCATCAAAGAAAATGCTTTCTTCCTCACAGTGAGTAGATTCATATCAATTTAACATCGGTAGGCGAAGCCTAGCGTAGCATAAAGACTGGAGGCAGGGGGAAACAGCTAGCTTTAGCTTGGCTCTGTCCAAAGTGAAAAAAATGCACCTACCAGTCCTTAAAAGACTCATTTATTGACTTGTTATATCTTGTTTGTTCAGTCTGTACACAAACACAGCGTTTCATAGTGGAAGCACCCTGCTACACCTGAAGGAAAGAGCAACTCTGCTAACGTCAGAAGAAATTATTACATTATATATTTGAGGCTTCTTCAGAGGAATCGAGCAGTCGCTCAGCAAAGGCCACATATCTAATGAGTGACTGTTTAAAGCTTCATAGTAACTACATGGATCATGAGATGAAATGCATCAGGATCTGTTGGATTCAGCTCAGAAGCTGACTGATCGATCACATACAGTGAAAAAGTCAGAAAAAGTTAAGAGAAACTAGAGTCAATCATAATTAGGTGCTGATATGTGACAAAAACCCCAAAAAACTCACTACTGCACTGCAGGTCAGACAGCAGGCTGAAGTTAGTTTGATAATCACAGCCGCTAAGCTGCAGCAGCCCTCTTTTGAAGTCCGACTCGATTTTGTGACAGAGCTAAAAATCCCATTATCAAAGAGGAGAGGAAAAAAAAGAGAAAGGAGGGAGAAAATAAAATGAAATCCTTCTCCTTCCTGAGCTCTCTACTCTCTCTGCTCTTCAGCAGTCTGATGAGGAGCGCCGGACGAGGAGAAACCAGGCCGGGTCTCACAACACAACAGGTTCCTCCATATGTCCATTCATTTTACACAGTGCTGTTACACAACCTGTTCTCACACACAGAGACTCACAGTGCAGGTAAGACTGTATCCTGCTCAAGGACACTGACAGAACATACAGATGTTAATGGACATGTGTTTTCATATTTAAGACTTCTTAAAGGGACAGTTTATGCATTTTCCTTCATTAGAGATCTTGTATACAGTGACAGGAAATGTAGGGAGGTGGCAAAGGTCTTACAAAGGTAACATGATATGCATCTTAAAGCTGATCCACATGGAAAGAGTTTTTTGAAGCGTTTTGGACGTCCATCACCCGCCTGTGTCACAGAACAGATACACTTATATTTTATCAAATATATCAATCCACACTGACTCTAAGACATGCGTCACCACACGAGCACCACGGTTGTTTAATGCTCAGTCTTTGTTTTCTGTTTTGTTCCCTCTGGCACGTTTAGTGAAGCCTAATCTCCACAGACAGCTGTTAAAATCACACGAATCTCTTGCTGTTTATATATTCTGAACTTATATCTAATTATTAATTATTAATGGTATCTGTAATGATTGATCAAGGCTCCCAGTATCGCTATGAGCCAGCCGAGAATATTAAAGAGTCTGGGTGGTTCTGTGGTTAAAATTTTAAAAGGAAAACCTGCTATTTTTTTGGTTCCAGCTGGGAACCAACTTTTCATGTTCTGAACCAATTTATTTTTGGTTGAAATTCTCCGAACGGTTCAAAATTACATGCGCGAACCAGAACGGAACCCGTTCCACGTTGGTAGAAACAGGGTAAGAGAGTGGCAGATCAGGCCTGAACCAGAACTTACAAGATTAATGTGCAAAAACATGTACTTGAAAGCAAACAGTACAGGTCGTTTCAAGCATACTGAACCCTTTGTAGTGTCTTAGATATTTTGCTCTTTTGAATCCTCCTACATTCAATCAAGAGGAAACAAAGGAAAGAGGACGAACAGAAGGCAGGAATGAGGAGGACACTGACAATGGAAACATAGAGTGAATATAACGGTGAATTACTGAAAGAAAGAAAGAAGAGTTGTAAGGAGGAGTTTTCATGTGGAAGGAGCCGAGCAGAGCGAGGAGCATCTGAAGGACTCTTCATTTAAACATAATTAATGTGAGGATCAACCGTCTGATTCATTAAAGAAGACGAATACGACGATGGAGGATAATGATCAGACTCTCATGTCCTCCTCCTCTTCTTATCTCCTCCTCCTTCTCCTCCTCCTCTCACTCTCCATTTCTTTCATCAGAGGGAAACTCCTATCAACATCTTCAAGATCTTCATCATTTCTGCTCTCTTTCATTTTGTTTTCTCTCTTTGATCTCGCAGCACAGTCCTGTCACTCATCCAGAGAGAGATGAGTTTCTTTCTGTCTGTCCATCTCTTGTAACTTGTCTGGTCTCGCTCGTCTCTCCTCCTTTTTCTGTCTGTCTTTTTACAGAAGAATCGTGTCACTCTGTTATCGCTCGTCTTTTCAAATGTGTCGATTTCTGTCTCCTTTCTCCTCCTCCATCAATCAGCATCTTTTTTTCTTTTCATCATTTTTCCATGTTTCTCTCTCATATCTAATTTTCACCACCGACTTTTGTCTTTCCCACTATTTTTTCTGTCATCATGAGGACAATCATTGGTCTTATTACATAGATGTAGCAATTTTTAAGTACATTAAATCCTGTCGGAGTGATTCATCTTTTCTTCCTGCCCTACTTCCCTAAACCTTTATGTTCTTTATCTGACTCACTTCCATTTTTCAAAACGTTTTAACACACGATCCCTCCAAACATCACACACAGCCTAACAGCTACAGTCTAGTGTTTAGACTGCAGATAGGCCTGGGTTGCCAGACACAACCATAATCCAGGCCTTTATTGAGTTACAGTTGACATTTCAGGTTATTACTGTCAGCGTGATCTTTCTGCATTACACTGTTACCAAAACACACAGAGTGGAGTTTTAGAGGTTGCTTACATTTGAGCAAAAATCAACTTTATCCTAAAGCTGGACTCAGCAGGAACGTGTCTATCCACCTGTTTCTATACATATTTTAAATTTGTGCTTGAAAAGACTGAACAGAACAAGTATTTAAATAAAGTTTTTACACTTGGCTCAGGTGGAAAAAGTTAGCATGTCAAAAAAGAGATGATGTGAAATGATGTTGCGGTGCCTGCTTCTTCTTCTACTGTAGACGAAACGTTCATATCCTGATACTACTCATGACTTAATAACCAGGCAATCCTTTAAGGTGATATGAGTAGGAGCACTTCATTCCTTACAGGTAGGAAAGGATTTCAGACCAAAACTGTTTTTCTCCCACTGGTTTATTTTTCTACTATATCTGAATTTGGTGACCTCCAGTGTAAAAGAAGATTTCTAACCGGTGATCACTCCTGACGTCAGAATTTTAATTACAAATGTGGCTAAAGAGCAGAATCTGCAGAGGAAGATGGGAGGCACAACCGTTTGCTTTGTTGCATCTCCATTTAAAAAAAAAAAAAAAAGCGCAAACCCCTCATTTATCAAAAACTCCTGCCTTGTGTGACTTCAGAAAAACAGTAATTTGCAGTCCCATGAGTCTCTCTGTCTGCCGCTTAGTGAAATTAGAGCCTGTAATATTACCTAACAATGAAACCATAGCTACAGAGGGAGGGAGAGGGAACACCACTAATTTTACTGTCACCAGACTGTCTGGCTGCTGGTCAGTAATGTTCTGCTTTATGATTTTCTTTCCAAACCGACAGGATGAACAAAAGGGAGAGACAAGGCTCTTATGTTTCTCCAGACACTCTAAATCTTTGAAATTTAAAATGCAAACCTTATCATGGTTATTTATTTGTTGCTAAATTTAGAGTGAAAAATGGGATGAGATAACATTTACTACAACTACACCTGGACCATTTATACTTTGAGTTGGACAGTATTCTGTTTTACCATAAAAGATCTCTCAATTATCTAATTAGTTCATTAGTCAGACATCCATATGTAGACTTCCTACATCTGACTGGAAGAGTTCACCACTTGCTGGACTGTCATTGGTCTGGAAAAACATGCCAGCTGTTTTCTCCAGAAACTATCCACTAAAATCACTTTCGGATCAATTTAAGATGAGACACAGATCTAACTCAGCTGCAGAATCAAGATTCATTTTCTACTGATTGAAACTTTTATTGATACTGAGGAAACTCAAGCACTCTGATGCAGAAGATTCCTGTTTATAGGGCTACACAGTTAACAGTAGGTATAACGAACTGTTACATGATAAAACACAATATTGCTGCAATAACATAATAGGTGAAAGATGTGATGACGAAGGGCAAAGTTAGTCAGAAGGTTTCCATCCAAATGTAGTTCAAATTTTAACTGAATTTCGAGAAAATCTGCAAAAGAAGATGCAAATGAATACGCATTCGCATCTACTACTGTTATTCGAATATTAGGAGTTGGTTCGTCGAGATAAACAGCTGGTGGCGCTAATTTTCCAGTCGGGTGTCATTAAACCATTGCAGAAGAAGAGAACGCTTCATGTATTAATCTGAGGAACGTTACAGTCTCCTCATCGCTCCACAGATCTGATGTTTTCGTTGGTGGAGCAGAAGCTTCACGTGCTTCATGTACGTCATGATTTATTTGCTAAGTCTGTTTCCATCGCACTTTGCTTTTCTTGATAAACCAAATGTTCCACCTCAGGCAAGCATAAAAACAGGTTTGAGAATTCTTGGCATTTCCACTCAGGTTTTTTTTAGCGCAAATTAAAAATGTGCATAAAAACAGGTGGATGGAAACCCAATTAGATTCAGCTGGTGGTCTTTCAACTATTAGATATATTGAAAATATATAAATGTCATCTGGCTTTGCGTGGCTGGTTACCAGTCATTCAGTGAAGCCTCTGGAAGACAGTCAGTCAGTCAGTTATCTAGTCAGTAAGTCACTCAGTCAGTCGATCCGTCAGTAGATCAGCCAGTCGGTCAATATTTCATCTTGTCAGTGAGATACAGACGGAGACGCCAAACCAAGAGAGGACACTGTCAGTAATCTCTCTCTCCCACAAACACAAACATGGTTATTATAACCAATAATTAACTCTGGCATCAGCCCATTTCAAAACACACACACACACTTGTCCTACTGATTGACCTGGAGTGGACCTCTTGGCCTTCATTCTCTCTGTTCTGCGTTAATCAGATTACAGAGGGAGAACAAGAGAGGGTTACACACACACACACACACACACACACACACACAGAGAGAGAGAGAAAGGACGAGAGATGAAGAGATACACAGGTTCACAAAACACAGAGAAAGAGAATAATGACTGAAAGAAGAAAGGAAGCGAGCAGACGATGGAAGTCTGATGGAGGGAGATAGGCTGCTGGTTGGATAATGACATGACAAGAGTCTTTGTAGAGTTCTTAACCGCTGGCTGACAGCCAGTTACACTGGAAACACTTCTGCTTATAACTGTGAAGGACTCCCATTTATAGTCAAGTAGCCCTCTCTCTGCCACTCTCTCTCTCTCTCTCTCTGTGCTACCTCCTTCGTCTCTGAAATTGTTAATCTGTTAATCACTGTATCTGAAAACATCTATTACACAACAAACAGTTCAAAATATAAACATATAAAATATATATTCAGTGTATACACCAGGGTTCACCCACTGAAAGTTGATTTTTCTACACTTAATACAAATTTTGGGACGGATCTGTGGTTGTGTATCGACGTGGCTGAATACCTGATTCTTGTATGTTTTCTAAATACATGTCGGTTAATGTTTACACCTCTACTATTTCCCTGATGTTGCAACGTGCTGCTCTGATTAATAACTGCAAAGCAAATGTGCATTCTGATCGATCAAACAAACCACTGAGCTGAATCCAGTGGATCCAGCTCTTTATTTTAAGTGGACCGGGTCCACATTCTTTTGGCAATGTAGTATTTTCAGACCTCCCTCCCCAAAAATTCGGCCATATAGGTCGTCTGTGCAAGCAGCTTATCACAACCCATATTTACGTTTACTGTTAGGCGGCGACCTGTAGTGGCCGTAGTCATTATGACGGGAGCAAAGGAGGAAGTCAGGTGAGGTCGTATAAAGAGCGACAAAGTCCACGATGGGTCAAACAAATAGATAAATAAAAGGACTTTCACCCAAAAGTCAACGTTGACTTATTTTAACTAATGTCAGATTGTAACGTTAAGTTACTTTAGTAAGTCACATAATGTAACTGACATACGTAACTTAACTCACAAACTAACCAAGTAGTTTTGGTACCTAAATCTAACCAAACTACGACCGTTTCACAACATTAACCACATGTTTCAGGGTTTGTACAGCTTTGTAAGAGTAAAATTCAAGCACTTTTCAAGCACATTCAAGGTACCTAAACCAAAAATGTCCAGGCTCTCGAAGCCTTTATCATCACATCTAAATAGTTATTATAAATTCCAGGAGACAACAAACAAATATGACGATGGAATCGTTTCATTTCAAATATTAAAGGATTTCTGGTTCACATGAGCGATTGTGTCGATGATGAAACACCAGATTATGTTGAAAACTCAAACATTTTTCAAGGAGGTTATTCAAATTCAAGCATATTCCTAACCTTAAAAACATAATGGTTAAAATTAAGCATTTTCCAAACTTTCAAGACTTTGTAGGAACCCTGATGTTTGTTATTTTTACCATGACGACGAAGGTCTGGTACACCTGTCGCTGCTAACGGTCATATATGTGGTTTTGTCGTTATCTGTGGTTCAGGTATGAGGTCGTGTTGAGGTACATCTCATCTTCTTGTCTTATCATATTTCCATCTGTTTCCATTTTCTGTACAGAGTTTTACATATTTCTGCATATTTTCTACCTGAGAGATTAAATCGTCTGAGGCTCAGTATTTTATTCATTATGTGTTCTGTTTCTTGTCATTACTTTAGCCTCCCTCATTTTAGCTTCCTCCAGCTGATCCTCCAGTCCTCTCTCTGTATGTCTTTCTCTCTCTTTACTTCCTCTCCCTCTTTCTTCAGCCTCCATTTGACATTTTTCAACATTTCCACCAATACAAATTCAGCCACTGCTGAAAAGATTTAATGCGGGATTTATCTACATTTGATTTGCTGCTGTTCCAAGCTGAGCTGTACTCTCACAGAGCACACAGAAATATTAACATATTTAAAGAAAGAAGTATTAAAAAATGAAAGTAGATCATACTGATATTATACTGCTAATTGTGTTCGGTCATAATCCAAGAGAGAACAACCAGCACAAAGGAACCTGTCATTACATAGTGGAAGAAATATCACATGAACAGTCCTTTAAATGAGTCATTTCACCATTTAAGTCTTTAATTTAAGCTGTAATTAGTTTAAGAGTTTCGGTCTATTAAAGCACCAGCAGATAAGGAGTATTTCAGAAGGATTCAGGGTCACTCCTCCATCATGATGTTTGTTAAGTCCTCACCACTTTGCTGTATGGCTCAGGCTCATCAGACTGTTTCTGCAGCCGAGCTTCACTGAAAAATGAAGCTCTTAAAATGCAATGCAGCGACGAAAAGAGCTTCCTGTACGGCAGAGTAATCCCAGATGTAGAGAACAAAGGAAAAAAAAAGAAAAGAAAATTAGTAGTTTCTAGTAGTAGTAGTTCCAATTTGGAGAGAAAATTAGGTTTTTATGAGTGGAGACAAAAAAGTGAGCAAGAAGCTGGAACAGAAAAGTACAAGAGCAACTGGAGCGCAAACACAAAGAGAAAGGAGACTGTCCTCTAAAGAACTACAGCGCTGGTTCAAACTACTAGCATCAACACACGTCAGGTTTCTTTAAAGCATTGCACTGATCTCTCCAAAGTAGTTGCAGTTGACTCAACCACATCGAAAAATGCAAGTACAGAACATACCTGGACTTAAGGTACAGTTCCACTTCCAGTGTTCTGTTACTGTACTGTAACCGCAGTAGCAGCAGTTTACACAATGCTCACACTGTATGGGTCATATGGAAAAATAGATTCTTTGGCTCAGTGGCCAAAATGTTGATCCTCGCTGATCCTCAAAAGAAAAAGCAGAATTAAGGTAACCTCTGAATTACCTCTCTGGATTAACAAAGTCTTTTTAATGTCTCTCACTCTAGCGCCCAACAGTGATTTATTTAACACGTGTCAGTATTGCAGAAATCACTTGGGATTAAAAACATGGCTGAAGTGCTGCTGCCAGATTTCATTTAGCTCTTTACATTTGCATGAACTGTACACATTTAACACATTTTAATAATAAAAGTAGCCATCCTCTGCTAACCAAAGCAAAATAAATGATGCTCTCCCTCTGTGTGTGTGTGTGTGTGTGTGTTTCTCATCTACTCAGCGTCATCACAGCTAATTGCTTCAGACAATCTGAACATCAGGAGTAGTGCTGTGGGCTGCACGGAGGTTTTTTCTTGTGAAAATATTTCATGAACACAGTTGTAAAGATTAAATATGGAGGAGGACAAGTGATGTGTTTTTAAACAATACGGAAACTGAAGTAGAGAGAGGAGTGAGCTTAAAATGCATTAGATACACGAGTTAACAAGAGTAACTGTTTAAGAGTAACACAGTCGGTTTGGACATTTCAGCTAACTGTTACAGAGTAGTTAAAGCAAATGTAAGCACACGCTCACAGCACTGAGTGAAGGGTTTCATCATTATGAAACGTCTGATATATCTGATGACCAAAGACTCAAACACTGAAGCTTTATTGCCATCTGAGGACACACTCAAGAGATCAAACGGGAATCTCCGAGATGAGCGACAGATCAGGGTCTGACGGCAGCGCACGGCAGTGAAGACGGTATTCATCTGGATGTGACCTCCAGACACACCAGGAAGCCCAGAGGAAATCTCATCATTCGTTTTAAAAAAGAAACTAATCTGCATTTTAATTAAACAGCTCCACTCTGAAGGGCCTGCAGCAATCGATGGAGGTGCATTCAAACAGCGTTGTCCAGCTGAAGCTCTGTTTCACTTCAAGGGTCTGGAGCTCTAATCCATGTAGTGACATCTGACTGGAGGGGGACCCAGCGTTAACTCACCTCATAAGAAAGAAGAAAGGGACATTTCCCACCGTTCAAACCTCCCAAAAGTCCCAAGTAGATTATGCCAAGTACTCCATACAGAAAATAACAGTCGGTTTGTGTCTGATCATATTACAGAACACTAAACACACCTTTTTACTTGCATATTATATTTATTTTTCATTCACAAAACACTGACATGTTTGGTACCAAAGAAACTGAGAAGTCATTATAACCACTCAGGTTTATATTGACCACATTTTCTCTGAACTTGTTCAACCAAGTTCAAACTCATCAGAAATGTGCTGTCTGAAAATCGAATGAACTCAACTTTCCACTATAGATGTAAAGGCCTTTACACACCGGGGACGTAACAAATAAACGACACGAAAATACAAAATATTTACTACATCCAAAAGTAAACTACATAATCTACTCAGCGGTGCTGCTCCACACGTTGTCCTTGAGTTCACTGTCTTTATAATTTTTGTGTCCGTCATCATATAATACAAGCTGATGAGAAACACAAACAATCAACAGGTCCAGAGTTGTGATGTGACGTCCGTTCCGCACAACATGATTGGTTGATGCCTTTATTTGCCGTGCGAAAGCTCAGAAAAATCGACCTCATTACGGAAAAAAATTACGTCGCTTTTTCGCCGCGTAATATTCATTTCCTGTGTGAAAGTACTCGTGACAAAAACAACAGTTTGAAAAAATATATTGACGTGCAAATTGATAAAAAAACGCCTCCGGTGTGTAAAGGCCTTAAAGGAAAACCATCTTTATCTGTTCAGTTTGAACCATGATCTGTGAGTTCTATATTGTTTGCCATCGCTGTACATTTATATAGATGATATTATATGATATGTAAGATTATTTAGTATAATGGTGTTTCAGCAGTATACCAGTATAGCCTTATAATGAAACACTGTACCTAAATTAAAGGTAAAGTGAGGACACTAAACGCTGAACTGCCAAGTGAGAAATCAGAGAAACATAAGTCTAAATTAAAAAATAAATAAATAAATGAATTAAGTTTGGTGTGAGGGCACAAAATAACAAAAAACATTAATTAAACAATACCTGAGTCCCACAGCTCGGTTCGTACGGAGCTAAATGAGGTCTGACTCTCATGGAAATGAATTAGGCAATGTTTTGCTTGCAGGGCAGTGATAAGGCAGAAAATTACCTGTTTCTCATGTCTGCACCATTTGTTCAGGCCGCTGTTTTCACTGGTGAGGAGCTGAGTGACAGGAGGGAAACACAAGTGTGTGTCACACTCATACCGAGGATGTGCAGAGCTGCTTATTTAGCTCGTGTCAGGTGGGTGTTTACAAAGGGTTCTCTGTTTGAAATCATTTGACATTTTTCTGACAGGTCCATTAAGTTAAATAACAGGAAACATTACTGATCTTATAACCCATTTGTTTAAAATGCAATATTTGTTTATCTCTGAATAACTAGATAATGTATTAGAATTCAGTCTGGCCGCTCCTTGTGATTATTTTCATTGCCAATTAAGTTCTAATTATTTTTTTCAAGCATTATTTTTTAAGCATTTCGTTTATAAGGCTCATCACAATTCCCCAGAGGCTAAGGTAACATATTCAAATAGCTTGTTTTTGTTTTTTGTTTTTTCCCCCGACCAACAGTCCAAAACCCAAAGATATTTAATTTGCAATTATCTGTTGATTGAGTAATTCATAAACTGTCTAGAATTCAGTCACATCTCCATTTTATACCAGATAAACTGTACCAGTTGAACCTGCCATGTGGCAAAAAAGTTATTATTATTGCCAACCTGCCGTACTGGCCTTCTATCCAAAACCACTCCCTATTTGCTACCTAGAGAACTTATTTACATTTCGCCACTTCATTTCAAAGTCTGTAATCTTAGTATAAAACGTATGCTCGCTATAGTTCCCACAACAGAACAAAACATGTAGAACACACAACAGGTTCACTACTGTTTAGCTTAAAATCCCACAAAGTAATGTGTGCTTTTGCGAGATTTACCAGCATTATGTGACAGGGAACCTATCAGTAATGGTGCAAAATGATCGTCATGTACACTACAGAGTAAACTGCAGAGTGCTATCGTGCAGGGAATATGTCGAGCAATGCAGCACAGGCTACGCTCTGGTTAAACTGGTATTGTTGCTTTGTTTTCATCATATCTTGGCTTTTTTGTAAATGAACAAGTTCAATCACATCCATTATAAGCCTCATTCAAGGCATACATTTTGACTTGTCATGACAGAAAATGGGGAACAAATAACATTAACGATGGCTCTGTTCCATTTAGCTTTGCCACAAATCCATCCCAGTACTGTATGCATGATATTAAGGCTCTGGCACACCTCAAGGACATGTAGCCACTATTAATGTTATAGTTACAGCTGTGTTGTCTGCTACATGACTCATGCTACTGCTATCTACTTCTACACATTCCAGTCATTATAGTGGCTGGAAAATATAGACTAGACTATTATTTATTGATCCTGGTTATTGATCCTGCAGTTTGTGTTACAGTTTGTCTCTCACAAATGGAATTATCCTCCACACTGTAAAGATCTCATTTAACGAAGAGCCTTGGTAGCCGAATGGTTACAGAGCATGCAACATGGCATCGCTGGTTTGATTCCAGCCAGTGACCTTTGTTGCCTGTCATACCCCTCTCTCTACCTGTTTCCTGTCTACCTCTTCACCTGTCACTATCAAATTACGACAAAAAAAACCCACCTCATTTAACACTAATCACTTTCCACTACCTGTTACAGTCTAGTTTAAGATTTGGTGTAGTGTAGAGGAGCCATACATCATAAAAGCATGCTCCTGTTCACCATAGTTAATGTCTAATTTCTACACAATCAACAGGATTGGGATGTAAGAGAGACGAAATTAAAACCTGTATGTATGTATGTACAGTATGAAGTGGTCCTGTGTGTGTATGTGTGAGATAGTTGGACAGCCTCGTGGCCGTGAGGCTATGTGTTTGAAGTCCATTAAGAATGCGTCGAGGAGGCTGACACTCAGCACTTCTCCATGATTGTATTGATTTTTCTGAGCAGGCAGCTCAGACTAATATCTGATGGTATTAATGCGTGTTAAATATTCATGATGGCTATCACTTTACATACCCAAGGAGCTGTTTAGAAACACACTTACCAATGGAGACCTTCAGGCATGCACACAAACATATGTAGCAATGGATCTTAAAGGTTGGGTAGGCAGTATTTCTTTGGGGTCATTGGGAAAAAATGCCATATTAACCGTGCAGCATGTTGTAATTCAAGTGGTCTGAGAGCAGACCTCTACTTCAGCCCCCCCTCTTGCCTCTGTTTTCAGGCTTCAGAAAATCTAGCCCGTGACGGGAGACTTTAGCCAATCACAGGTTATTTCAGAGAGACAGTGCGTTCGTATTGGCTAAGCTACAAGAGCAGATGTGTGTGCACGTCCCTTCAGACCTCCTTTGCCTGCAGCGGTGTACAGAACAAAACAACACGTCCCGGCTCCACACGGAGCTTCAGCTCATTATGTTCGATGCCATGGCGTTCGTAACGACGAGTGGCAAAGAGGCCTGATGACAAACAGTGGGGAGTAACTGTTGACGGGGGACAGTGGTGTGTGTGTGGTGTACTAGCCTCTCTTCCCGCTGCTGGACGGTGTTGCAGCTGCCTCTGAAGCTTTTCTTTGAGAAAACAAGTCACAGTGAGAGGGACCGCGGTCTCTGTGAGGCTCACGCCGTGAAGAGCGAGCCCTACAAGGCAGGAGGTTTCAGAGGGGAACCGACTCCTTCTGCTGCCAGTTGAATTGTGGGTTTGGTGGGAGGGGCTTAGCGGAGTGATACAAGGCAGCAGAGAGAGAGGAGGAAGGTTTTGCATAAGTTGCGCTCTTAAACTGTTCTCATCGAATCCAACTCAGCTTTGATTTCTGACTCACTGGAAACCTTCGAGGAACAAGATGTTACAATGCAATACTTTACTGAATAAATCACACTGTGATCACACTGTGATTTATTCTGCAGTGACTAAGACAGTTGATAACATAAAAATCCCCCCCAAAAAACCTTCCTATCTCTGAAATATTTGGTGCCATTTGGTGAAGACTTATCAAATCAGAACTATGAGTGCATTGCAGTTCGTCAGTGTGAATAATTGATTTCCTCCAGTGTTAATTAGTTAGAGTTGACAGGTTTTCACTGGATGGTTGTTTGTCCACTGACTGAGCTGACATGGCTCCAGGGCAGCTGCTCAAAACTCTATGACTGGAAGATTATGAATTCAATCTAAACTTTCATAGATGTAAGCTTGTATAAACCACACACTGTTAATATAAATAAATATAAATATATATATATATGGACGCAGCATCTTTGATATCAATCACAGTTTTCTGAAGGGAGGTTTTGAATGTTGAAGTTTGAATTTACTGCTTGGAGGTTACTGTTTGTATTTCAAGACTAGTAACTGCTGGTGTAAACGCTGGCATACTGTTGAAGTTTGACACATTTATGTTGCTACACGAGTAATTCAACTCCTAACCCTGGCAGTGTTGGTGCATTTTTTATCCAACTGTATTCTTGTTTTCCTGTAACCTTTCAACACACCTTGCTCCACCTCACAATTTGTCAATTTGTCAAGGATGGATGGTCATTAAAACAAATATTTATTACTGATAGTTTTTGTCAGATCATTAGTCTAGGAGATTGATAATTGTGCAAGCTTTTCTAACTATTAGTTGATTAATCAATAATAAAAAATAATTGTTAGTTGCAGCCCTCACTATCCATCTCCCTTAATCTCTGGGTCAAAACTCCTTCCTCTTTGTCTCCACTTGAAAAGATGACTGGACATTTGGTGAGTAAATGCCAAACACAAAATGCCACTTGCTTGCTTGCTTCTGTGTGTGTGTGTGTGTGTGTGTGTGTCTGTTTCACAGTACAGTAGTTTGTGTGTAAATGGAAAGAGGGAAACAAAGAGATTGTGAGCATGTATTCATTTCACACTGTTTGCATGTGTGTGTGTGTGTGTGTGCGCGCTTGTGTGACGTTCACTTGGATAAGCAGCATACAGTAAGTGCATTTCAGTGTGTGTGTGTGTGTGTGTGAATAAAAGGTATGACATTTGTCCACATGAAGCAGGCCAGTGTGGAGCTCAACAGATTACAGTCGCTGTCTGCATGTTAATCTCATTGAGTGAGTGAGTGAGTGAGTGAGTGAGTGTGTGTGTGTGTGTGTGTGTGTTTATTATGAGTGTATATTTCTGTGTGTAAATGTCTCTGCGTGATTGGCTGTCTCGGCAGACGGAGTGTTTTAAAATGAAATAACATGAAATGACATTAAACAACACGTCTGTGGCAGCAGAATACAGGAGGTGGACAAAATGAAAGGAACACATTAAGGGATTTTTTTACAGGTTACCACCAACACATCCATTGTTTCCAACAAGCATGGCTATTTGCTGCTGTCGTTTGAGGTGATGAATTTTTTCAACTTGCATTATCTGTAATAATAATAATAACAATAATAATAATAGTAATAGTAATACATGTTATTTATAGAGGGCTGTATATATAATATGCTCAAAACATTTACTTTACATGACATGTTGCTAAACTTTTCTTTCTTTAAGCTACAACGAACACTGTTTACTGACTTTTCATTATCAGCTTATTAAGTAGATTCAGACTCACGCGTGTTCTGCCTAATAGGGTTGAGAATCAAGATCATTATGTATACCGAGTCGGTAAAAGAAAACGTGTCGGTATTACTGACACATTTTCTAATATAGTAAAAAAGAAAGTAGTTTTGACTATTTGAAAAGCCTGGAAGTTTACCAAATACTGTCAAAGACATAGTTGCAAACACAAATGGAGGGATATTATATTGCCTCTCATTATATGGTATCATGTTATTTTGTTCCTCCTGCATATGCTCAGCTTTTATTCCCTGTGAATGTGTAGGTGGGATGCTTGCAGCCTGCCGGCAGGGCTTTTCCAGGTCTCTTCTTACTGTTCTGCTCAGCCTCATCTCATTTTTCCGACCACTTAATGCTGCAACAATCCGCCAGCAGAAGTCACATTTCTGTAACCTCTTTTTTATCTGGGGAAGTCTGCTGCTCTAACCGCGAGGCATCTCTTTTCTGTCGTACCCGGGCAACTGAAGGGATCCTGACAGCGTTATATTCTCTGTGCCGGGCTGCTCCGAGTGCTCTTAGACATTTATCATCTCACTATCCTCACACAGCGATCGGGAGACACTTGTCACAGCTGGAAGCACGCTTATTGTTCCCGCAGTAACTGTCGCTTGTACAACAAGCCGCCATGAGAACACAAATGATGCTGCCGGTTACCTGAGCTATTTTCAAAATCCAAAACAAGAAAATGAGAGCATCATTTCCCAACAGTCAGCTATAATTAAATGCCAAACTGGCACGCAGCTTGTCAACATGCTGGTGGGATATTACAACTTATTTTGAACTTTTGAGCTTCAGAATTTGAGCTTCAATTTGATCAACCAAGGACTGAAATGTACAAATATATCCTTTATGAAAGAACATGATTTCATTTAATCATGTTCTCTGGGCTATTTGTGTAGAGGCGTCCTCGTTTTCAAATGGCGAATTTCTCATTTTACAATCAAAATCTTTGCACTAATTTGTGTTGAGAACAGACAGTATCGTTAATTGCTCTTTCTTCTAGAGGAATGTATTCACCAGAGGAAGTGATGTAGAACAAAAACAGCCTGATCATATTTCTCCAACATCAGCATCCAGCAGCAGGGACTCTCCTGTGTGATGGGAAAGGTGCCAAAGGCAAAAAAAAAAAAGTATAGAGGAGAAGACGCAGGATGGACGAGGCACTGTACAGGAAATCTGTTGTTATTAGTATTAAAGTTACTTTAAAGAAAGTAAAACAACAAAAGAAAAACAGCTAAATATGAGACAGCATTTTTAGCCACAAATGCTAACAGTGTGATCAACACTTCAGTTCCTGACAGGATGCTTGTGACATTCATTTTAACCGCCATTTTAACCTGGTACCATGCAAAACATTACAGGCTAAACACACATTTGAACATGCTGTAACTGTAACTAAATATGCTAGCTGTACATATATGTACATAAACTGTCTACCATGGAGCACTGAGATTCATCACAAATCTCAAAGCTTTTACTCTCCATTGCTCTCTGTATGCTCGGTCTGCCTTGTCCACCCGTAGACTTAACCAATGGCATACTCTTATTTATAAGGCTGTTCTTGGACTGCTTCCTTCTTACCTACAGGTCTACATCCTACAAAAAAGCATGGGAAGCTATAATCTTCGCTCCAAGGACATATTTCTGGGAATATTTCTGAACTGGGAAAAAGGCTGTTTAAGTGTGCGGCTCCCTCAGCTTGGAAACAGCTACAAAATCACCTGAATCTACAGGAACTGGTTTCCTAGGACGCATTTAAAGTGACTCTAAATTACTTGGACGCAGGCACATCTGGCTGTAGATGTTTTGAACGTTGAAGGATGTTTTGATATCTTATAATTCTGTATTTTGTTCTCGTTTAATGTTTGAATTATGTTTGCAACCGTGTTATTCGTGCTGTTGCCTGTCTTTTACTCCCGGCTAAATAAAGGTTAAAAAAATATATACATGTGAATATGTTTACATTAGCATTTGGTTAGAGCACTGCAATAGAATAACAATTGAATAGAAATGTTGTTGTTCTGTATAATGAGCGTTACGAGGTTGCTGTAGACTCGTTGACTAATTAGACAAAAAAAAAAACATTTTGTACAAATTCTACTAAAATAGCACTGTTGCTTTTCATAGTGCATGATACACAACAATGGAGCTTTGAAGAGGAAACCACTTTCTTTTTGCAAATTCATCTGCAGTCATGACAACTGAGCAAACTGATTGTTTTGCCAACTTCTGTTTCCAAGGTCACCGATGAACTGTCAAGCTCTACACAGTTTCTTTCCATTTGTCTCCCTCACACTTTCAACTGTTACGTTCTTTGTCACCTTCTCTCCCTCTTCTCACTTCCTGAGCTGTCTGTCACTCCTGTGTAGACTACTATCTGCGTTTATAGCACCATTATTCTTTTTGGTTTGCAGCACAACATGTAAAAAAACAGATATTTATATATATAGATATAGTGCAAAGTGTCACACACTCACAGCTTAATTAATCCTCTCTTTTGAAACAGTGCATTTGGCTCACCCAATAGGCAACAAACACACACACACACACACACACACACACACACACACGAACACACATGTAGAACAGATGGTTCCTCTCCTGGATACTTAGCATGCTATCGCTGCTTATGTTTCAAAACACAGACATTAAACACGTTCAAGATAATAACTCAGCTACTGATGAGATGCCAGATCAGATTACACACACATACATATGGACATGAATGTGCACACACACACATACACACACACACACATACACACACACACACACACACACACACACACACACAGGTATAAAACATTCCAATTGTCTAGTTGCTCCCTAATTAAGAGTGCTTGGTTAGCATCAGAGGGACTGGGCACAGCTGCTGGCTTCAACAGTATAGCCAGGTGTGTGTGTGTGTTTGTCCAAAATTAACTTTTTGACATACGAGCCAGATGAACTGGTGGATGAAAACATCCACCTGCCTTTCCTCTCCAAGCCAGAACAGTAAACACAGCGCACTGAACACTGAGAGCATTTTCACAGGTTTTCTTTTCCAGTTTTCTCCGTTTCATAAGTTTGTTTGATCATAGGAAACATCTTTTTTCATAAAGCCAAATGTACCAAAGTTATACCTTCATTCTCAGTCTGTAAAAGAGAATTAGTGACCAACGTCCACTTTGTTTCAATTCACGAATTCGTTCCGCTGGATAGTTATTAACTAGAGCAGGGGTTTTCAAGGTCTGAGACTGACCTTAGTTTACTTGCTTTGTTTCACGCAATTCCTGGATGATTATGTGATCATGATTATGTTATCTGATCCCACAGACACTCAACAATTGAGCCAAGACAGCCTGATATTGCTGTTTGACATAACTTCAGACTACACCAAATACATAGAAAAGGTCTGTCCTGAGGCATTAGGTACAATTCCCCCAAACTTCTGTATCTCTGAACTCTCTTTAACCAAATCACACACATTTAGTTTATTCTATGTGATCTCCTTTTGATAACTAATGTCATATTTTTTCACTTCCATTCACTGAGCCTCCTCCCCCCAGGGGAGGCCCGCCTCCCACTTTGAAAACCTCTGAACTACAGCTAGAGCGATAAATCCGCCAGGCTGGTATAACAGCTGACATTAGCTTATTACAGATATATTGGTATCAGTGTAAATGTTGGCCGATAAGTGACAAGAAATTGCTGTACAGAAATATCGAACTAGGTTTGACAGAGTCAGCATTACATAGTTTGTCCACCAGAGAGCGCTAACAAGTTTAACGGTAAAATGTCTTGCTACAACAAATCTAAGGGATCTGTATCCAGACAGTTTGCTCCGATATCAGATTTTTTTAACTCCCAAATATTAATATCGGTACCAGCCTCAAGACTCCAGAAACAGTCATGCTATACTGTTAACATCACGTCATGAGATGCATATATGTGAACCTTCCCTGGTTGCCATTTTAATTAACCATTATTGCAGATTCAACACCTCCACTGACTTCCTGAAACACTTTCACATTAAAAGCCAGCGGTTCGGGGAGGAAGTCGTCTCCCCTGGAGGGAATGTCATTATTGTGATACTGCAAATGTTATTTGGTTAAATTAGCAGCATCTAAAATGATCTGCACATCCACACAGGTGTTTTGAATTATTCTGGCTGATTGGATGTTTGCTCAGGTGGAAGTTTGGTGGAGACATGCTGAGAAGAACATGAGGTTAACAAATCCAGCGTACCAATAAGAATGATAAAGGTGTAAGATGTCCGCTCATTTCTCTTTTTCCCCTCCTGTTTCTTCTTATTAAAACTACATTACAGTAACACATTTAAGCAGGCTGAATTCAGTCATCAAACTGCAGTACAAGTATGAAATGTGACACCAGAACAGAAAGGTGTATGGGGATCATCTTAGCCCTGAGATGCTTTTGGGAAACAAGATCTTGGGTCACAATCCAGTGAAATGACATGAAAAGTACGATTTAAATATCTAATGTCATTATCATCACCCACTGATTCTGACTAAAAACAGATTATGAAACTCATGCTCAGCATCCATTGTACATATTAGTCTGCCTTTAGTTTCATTTTATCTTTGCTGACAAACATAATTACACAAGCCTGTTAGCTAACACTTGACCAAACATGTACAACTCAACTTCCTCTATCTGATTAGCCTGCACAGACTCGTGTGTGTGAAGCTAAACATCTGTTGTTTGGGAGATAAAATGCAGATTTTATTTTAAAACATCCCTCCAGAAACAACACAGACCAAGCTGAGGGTGAACCGGTGCCTTACAGGAAGTTCAACGTGAGGACTTTACATCCAAAATAAAGTATCCACTAAAAAAAAGTGACACCTGCACCTTCAAGATGATAAATAGAAAGAAATTAAAACGACTTGAAACTGTGACCACTTCACAGAGTGGACCCGGTGTTAGTGATGCTCCTCAGTTAATGATTTTTCAGTTAATGAGATTTTCTTTTTTTCACCAAAGTCAATTTACATTACAGCACTTTGGAAATAAACTTTTCATTTGTTCATTATAATTTACAGCCGTTGTTTTGCGGAGTTCGTTTCCAGGGCTATTTAGGTCTGTTGCTTTTAATTGATCATTCTGCAGCCAATTTGGGGCTGCTGACTTTGGTAGTTAATTTTAAAAGTAATTTCAAAGTGTTGCTTTTAGCTGTTCATCTTGGAAGCAATTTAGGGCCACTGATGGCAGAGAGTCTATTTAGCGACGCTGCTGATTAATTGAGCAGAACAGAGAAGGCAGCAGTGAGACTGTATCTGAGAGATTTTACAGGGACTAAAACAAAACCACAGCGTTGCCAATAAAGGTGAAAATGTTCCTTTAGACACACATATACACAAAATCCCACATGTCACACACAGTGCTGCGTGCAGTGTGTGGGCGGTATCATCATATGTGTGTCAGTTTGTACTGTGAAACAAGTCAAATGTATTGGTATAACCTTTAATCACAGTTACAGTCTCTATAGGATTTCTGCATCAACACAGATCCCCGTACATGTATGTTGTACGTGGTGGTTAAAATAATTCTGATCACAAAATATGCAATCAAGCCACTTTCCTCATTTAATTAAGTTATTTATTTAATAATGCACTTCCTCATCCTCTTATGTAATATTTAGATAAACAGGATCTAATGCGGATGTAATTCTAAAGTTACTTGTAGTCTGTGAAATGTAGTTACATTACCAAAAACTAAAAGACCTTTTTTAGAAAATGTGGAGTCTGGCTGTGAATGAATAGTTGTAGTAATGTTATTTATGGGTTGTGTTTACCGTCTTTGTGCCAGCAGCTCAGAGAGCTGGAGTTGTGCTCAGGACATTGTGCTCTTATCACACTGCATCCAGGACAGGAAACAGATTTTGTTTTCCCTCCCACCCACAGTCTCTGGTTCATCCCAAACTGTAGCTCCGGACCTCCGATCCCACAATTCAACATGCACATCAATGCTGTTAGGGGACAAACAGTATGTTTGGTAGCGTTTGTTTGTCAGCTGTTTCTCTGGCTCTTTGTTTCTTGGTGTATCTGTTTTATCAGAGAATATGGCAGCATTTCTTCACACGTTCTCACCTTACAGCTGCGAAGTTCATGTGAATCTGAGAAAGGCAGACTTTGCATTTTATCTTTGCCAGCAGTGAATTGTGGCAATGTATCACATTTTTCTTTCTCTTTCAATCCCAATCCAAATGCTTTATTACTGTGCATCTGATGATAATGACTCACATCTTACATTTTCTTAAAGGAGCTGAGCTGAAATACCTGAAGCCAGCAAACCAAAGATCAGATTTGATATAGACGACAAACCAATTAATAATAAACAAGAAGCAAACAGGGATAAGGCCTAATCCTGATCCTGTGAAGCATCTCAGGACATCCCCTGATTGTTTCAATCGTCTGTTCTCCCGCAACCCTGTCTTCCAAAGATTATACATCCCAATTTTGCAACAGCAAATATGATAGAGAGAGACATGTTCAAAATTCAGAAAGTTTTAAATGAACATATCTGCCAAGTCACAAAATGTTGACACCGAACATATCTGCAAAACAGTCACTGACAACGTGTTTCATTTGTTTTACAATATCCATTCATTTGGACCTGACGTTAAGGTTAGGGAAAGATCATGGTTTAAACAGTATAAACACGTCCTGTCTCGTGTTTCAAGTCACTTTTGACTTTTTCAGGAAGTGCTTTTGTTGCCTGAACCAAACTATGTGCAGGACTAGGAGGCAAACCCCGGTCCTGCGCTTTCAATGCCATCCATCCACCCCGACTACCTGCCTATAGCCCTGTTCGCACTGGACTAGTATTACCAGGGGACGTCATGTGATTTAGAAAAGCAAAGTCTGTATTTTACTCAAATTTACTGACATTATCCCCCAGATATGAAGTCAAGGCTCTGCGTAACATCCACCGCTGCTAAGAAGTGAACTAAACTGAACTAAACTGAAGACACTCAGTTTAGTTGCTGTGTGGGGTGAACAATGTCACCAAAAGCAGTTTGATCAAATGCATAACCACAGCGTTTGGGAAAATATTCACAAAGAGCTCTTGCTCCGGCACTCGTCTGTACAGGACTTCGGATTTTGTCAAAACTTTCATTTATAACTGCCAACGCAGCCTCCATAACTCTCGACTGGGAAGGAGGCAGAAGAAAGGCGTGGAGAAAACAAAAAAAAAAGAACGACCACAAATCACCAAGATGTCGATTCACATGGGACTAATATTATCACAGGACCTCTGTGTTTGGTGAAATATGGTAGGTCATTTGCGGTGGAATTTTTACTTTACAAATTACTGACATGGCAGATTAGTATGGGATTAAAAACACAATCCGCAATCATTACTAATTACTAGAGGTCCCCAGGTAATAGTCCTGTGCAAATAGGGTTTATGACTTGGTAGCACTTCCTCCATTGGGAAAAAAACGCTACCATAATCCAGGCAGCAATTACATTTCCCTCAACATGTGTTAGGTCAAACATCATTTCTAGGAGACTGTGTTGTCAGGGTTGCTGTGACCCAATTCGGGGTCCTGAGCCCACTGTGAAGGATCTTTGGATTGGGTCCCCTCCACCCTGGTTGGGTATCAGCCAAGATTCCTGGGTAGATGAGATACATTTACCCAAGCCGGAGCGGACCGTGATTTGACTGCCAGACGGTGCTGAATTTCATTCTTTAACTGCATCGCAGCTTCATTAATACTTTAAGGCGTATGGCTCCTGTTACTGATGCCCAGCCGATATATAGAGTTCCATATACACACGGTCTGCATCAAGGTTGTGAATAATTAAATAACATACAGTATGTTTGACAGCTTCATTAAAGCAGTTTGGTGTGTGAGATTATATCAGGGTGGCTGGAGGCAACACAGGCACAAACCCTCGTCTCTCAGCCACCAGCCTCAGCACTGCTGAACGGAGATATGTGAAGAAAAAGAAAGGTACGAAGGGTGCAAAGATGACGAGATACAGATCCTATAATGTCCCGTGATGCACTTGTGGTGGTGACTTATAGACCCAATTTAACAGTATCGGATAATAGCTTTATTTATCGTCATTATCATCGCTGTGCTGCAGACTAACAGAGGGCGAACCCAGAAGTATGACCTCCTGTCATGTTGTTCATTTCATCAGTATGAGGAGAGTTGTGTGAAAAATCGCAGCTAGGAGGTGACGATTTCTACTTAAAAAATTATAGTTTCATAATCACAACTCTTACAGGCTTTTATCAAGCGGATACTGCTCAATTAGAAAAAGAATAAAAGATGATTCACAGAAAGCAAAGTGCCGCACACGGTCATTAAGTTTAATTGTAGAATAACTGACTCAAGTGAGTTTGTCTCTGTGAGGGCAAACACAGACACTTCATTTAGCAACTCTGGTGTCAGTTTAAACTGTTGACCTTTAATTAATGTTCCTCATTCAGACCAAATTATGTAATTAATCTAATGTTAAAGATGCATCTTTCCTCCAGGTTTGAAAAAACAGATCTACAGTCAGAGATAGTACAAACTGTATTTAAAAGAAATCAGGACAGAGCAGTAATGAAGCACAGGCATTAAAACTCCCTCAGGGTCAGAGGCTGAGACTCAGACTCAGCGCTTCAGTCCTTTCACATCTCCCTCCAGGGAGGAGAAGAAGTTTGTCCTTGGCTTCCTTTGTGTTTAATATGTAGAAGCCTTCTCCCACGCTGCGTATAACTCATCCAGACAGATTTATGACTTTCGGTAAGCCCGAGGCCGCTCAGCACAGAAGGCAGATCTGCTCACCAAGAAAAACAAATATCAAAAATTTAGTTGAGACATAAAATATGAATATATTAACCCGATGGCACACATACAAAGACAAGAAACACAGAAATTAAAACACATGAAAGGCCTACTTTTGCTGAAACAGTTGGTCGAATAATTGTTTAGTCAGTCAACATAAAATGAACTAGCAGCAATTTTGGTAATAAATGAATAAGCCATTAAGTTATTCATTAAGCTAAAAAGTGAAAGATTCTCTGGTTCCAGGTTCTCGAATATGAGGATTTTCTTCTATTCTGTCTTTTATATCACTGCACACTTGGAGGACCTCATCTTTGACTCTGGGACCTCGTGATGATCACACTTCACTATTTTTGGACACAGATTAAACTAACAATTGATAGATTCATTGTTTTAAATCTGTGAACCTTCTGTCCACTGTATCTTCATTCTAAAATCAAACTTGGATAAGAAAAAATAAATCTTTTTAACAAAATGAAAAGACTGATACTGACTTAATTGATCTTTCTGAGTATTATTGCAACAGTTCACATGGAGTGACTGCCTTTGCTTGCTCTTTAAATTTCAAAATGGATGGACTGGCTGTTTAAAATGGTCAAAAAATGGACTGAACGTTTCTCTTCGGGGCTTTGCTGGTGTTTACCTGCTTTGATTGTGTGAGTGGGGATTTTGCCACGTCAATAAACTGAATTTAACTGAAGTGAAAGATGCATACAGAGAAAAAGAAAAGGAGGAGAGAATGACAGGAGGACAGAAAGATACAACAATGACAGAGAGAGAGAGATGTGAAGAGATGTGAAGAGATGCAGAGCTGCTATTGATTGTTCTTCCTGGCAGAGACGTCCACGTTAGCTCAGCGAACGCTACACAGTGTGACCTATTTACAGCTGCTATAATTATACACACAGATATCACACACAATCACACATGCAAACACACAGCGGGGGGGTGGGGGGGTCACATGCATACAGGGTAGGTATGTAATCAAACACACACACACACACACGCGCGCAGAGGAACTACAAACAAACAAACAAACAAACTGCTAATTAACTGCTGATGAGATCAGATTACACACACACACACACACACACACACACACACACACTAAATTATACACTAATCTATGCTGTCTGCACTCCTACACACACCATTATACAACAATGCACTGCACCTTGACTCTAAGCACTATACTGTACCATGGTTAAGCAGAACCCTTGATTCTGATTGGCCCTGGCTGGTTTGAATTGTTACTGAGTAAATGCCTATGTTCACTGTTAAATTAAAGTACCATTTATTCCAAGGTTGGTTAACAAGAGATCAAATAATACAGTGGTGCAAAAAAAGTCTATAAAATGTCAAATAATTGTGAAAAATGCTCATTATAGTTTCCCAGAGCCCAAAGTGACGTCTTCAAACTGCTTCTTTTGTCCAACCAACAGTCCAAAACCCAAAGACTCTTCATTTACTGTCATACAGGACAAAGAAAAGCAGCAAATCCTCACATCTAAGAAGCTGGAACCAGCAAATGGTTGACATTTTCTTTGCTTTTAATCTATTATCAAAATAGTTTGCAATTCATTTTCTTTCGATCGACTAATCGACTAATCGCTGCAGCTCTAGAGCAGATGTTTAAAATCGCTGTTTTATTACCTGTCCTGATAAGACTGTTTAACGTCACCGGTGAAAACAATAGAAACAGGGTGGTTTTGCAGCAAAATAAAAAAATACCTTTATCAGTATTGGAATCAGGTGACATTACTAAAGAAGACACCACTGGCTCTAACAGAGTGTGTGTACATGTGTTAGAGTCACAGAAAGTGCAAAACCTGCTTGAGGGAGCATCAAACGACTGCATCACCTCAGATTATATCTCTGTGAAAAAATAAAAAATCTTTCTCTCTCTTATGCATCTCTTCTTCCTCTCTCGGCTCCCTGACTGCGTCTCTCTCTCCACCTCGATCTCTCGCTCCTGCTTTCTTCAGGATTGTGAAAATCCACTTATACGCATATAAGGAGCAAGTAAGTGATCTAAGTAGGAAACTCAATGTGTTTATTCCACAGTGGTATGGTGATTTCTGAATAGCAAGAGGACCGCTCGGTTCTATAATGGGAGGAAAAAAAGAGGAAAGAGGAAAAGGGGAAAGGGAAGAGATGAAAGAACAAGAAAGGAAGATGAAAGATATTCTCTAAACTATATCAGACAGAGATCAACAGCTGGGGTCATTTCTATTTTCTGTCCATCTTCAGGGAGACAGAAATAACAAAAACGGCAGAGATTAAACCCAACCTTTTGTGCTTTAAATGGTGAGTCATCTACATGGCAGGAAGAGCAGCATGAATCATGTGCAGGAGCCACGACTCTGACCTCTGCACTTTACACTGCTGACTCACATACAGTACGGCTGGGCTTCACTTTAAACAGCCTCCGCTTAACAACATCCTGCTTCAGATTCATACTGTTCCAGATGTTCACCAGCAGGAGACGCCAGTATAGTCAGAGCTCATCACCTTCTCCTTCAGTTGATTATATCTTCTCAGCTAAGACCAACACCCCGTTTACACCTGGTATTAATATGCAGTATAGATATATACACCTTATCTGGATCAGGGAAAGGCAAAGGACAAACCATACAGCAGCATCACTTTGGGAGACTCAGGGACCACTACGACATGCAAGACGAGGGTCATGTGACTGATGGGGAGTTGCTGAGCTAGCACCAGTAGTGTTGTAGTGGACCCTCAAGAGTATCCACACCGTTCTCCTTGACCTGAGACACACAGTGTTTGTCTGCATGTATGGTCAGTCCTCAGCTCATTAGCAGTGAACACAGCATCGTGTGTATCAGCGTTATTGGGCATTAAGGATGTCATGTGTGTAGCCAAAGCTGCACAATCCTCTCCTTTTTCTATTTCAATCATGGAGAGGGTTTAGTAAGTGATCATAGGATACGTGAGACTGAGAAAAATAAAAATGCTCAAAATCTCACAATGCTATGGAGCCCTGGAGTGGCAAAAGGCCACGTTTTACTACATCAAGCGCTTGAAATGCTATTGCAAAAGGTGGGAACAAATTGTATTGCAATAGCATTTCAAGTGCTCGATGTAGTAAAACGAGGCCTCGATATATATATACATATACATATATATATACATATATAGGCCCGGATATGATCCACACCTACTGGCTCAAGAAACTAACTGCACTCCATGAACGCCTGGCAGCACAGATGAACCAACTGCTGATGGATGGGACCCACCCAGAGTGGTTAACCCAAGGGAGGACAGTCCTGATCATGAAGGACCCCCAGAAGGGTGCAATTCCATCCAACTACCAGCCAATAACCTGCCTCTGTACAACATGGAAGCTCCTGTCAGGCATCGTAGCGGCTAAGATGAATAGGCACATGGCCCAATACATGAGCAGGGCCCAGAAAGGAATTGGTAGCGTTACCAGGGGAGCCAAGCACCAGCTGCTGGTAGACAGAGCAGTCACTAGAGACTGTAAGACCAGACAGACCAATCTGTGCACCGCCTGGATTGATTACAAGAAAGCCTACGACTCAATGCCACACACGGATACTGGAATGCTTGGAAATGTACAACATCAACAGGACAATAAGAACTCAATGGGGCTGTGGAAGACAACCCTGGAGGCCAACTCAAAGTCAATTGCACAAGTGACCATCAAGTGTGGCATATACCAAGGTGATGCACTATCCCCACTGCTGTTCTGCATAGGCCTGAACCCTCTCAGGCAAATCATTGCAAAGAGTGGCTACGGATACCGGCTACGGAATGGAGCAACCATCAGCCACCTTCTCTATATGGATGACATCAAGCTGTATGCCAGGAGTGAGCGAGACATCGACTCACTAATCCACACCACCAGGATATACAGCGATGACATTGGAATGTCATTCGGACTAGACAAGTGTGGCTGGATGGTCTCCAAGAGAGGGAAGGTAGTCAGAAGTGAAGGGATCAGACTACCAGAAGGCAACATAGCAGATGTGGAGGACAGCTACAAGTACCTTGGGATCCCCCAAGTTATGAGATGCTTAGTGAGTACCTCAGGCAGCAGAAGCCGGATGAGGAAGGAGAGCAGGTGGAACCATCATGGGAGGACAAACCCCTGCACGGTATGTACCACCGGCAGATAGACGAAGTGGCTGATATCGAGAAATCCTACCAGTGGCTGGAAAAGGCTGGACTGAAAGACAGCACAGAGGCACTAATCATGGCAACACAGGAACAGGCTCTGAGCACAAGATCGATAGAGGCCGGGATCTACCACACCAGGCAGGACGCCAGGTGCAGACTGTGCAAAGATGCCCCTGAGACAATCCAGCACATAACAGCAGGGTGTAAGATGCAAGCAGGCAGGGCGTACATGGAACGCCATAACCAAGTAGCTGGCATAGTGTACAGGAACATCTGTGCCGAGTATGGGCTGGAAGTCCCACGGTCAAGATGGGACACACCTCTGAAGGTGGTTGAGAATGACCAGGCTAAGATCCTGTGGGACTTCCAGATACAGACTGACAACAATATATATATATATATATATTTTTTTTTTTTAAATTTTATTTATTTATTTTTTTTTCTCTGTATGGCCACTCCGGGGCTTCGTACAATGCTAAGACATCTTTAAAAAAATTCCCAGATCCTCACACAAACGGGACCAAACATGTAAATCACCAAATTCATAAAAGGCCCGTCGTTCAGCTTCAATGTGATTCACTGTGTGTGAAGTCGAGTGAAGAGTTGGAGGGTCTGTGATCACTGATGAGAAAAACATCATGGAAAGACCTGTGTGTGTGTGTGTGTGTGTGTGTGTGTGTGTGTGTGTGTTTATTCCTGGTTGACCCTTGAGCAAGGAGAACACACTGACTCACCGGCACACACACACACACACAGATGTAACTGAAGATGGAGACATAAAAGTGTTATGATCAGAGAGGAGAGTCAATCAGTGAGTCAATCTCAGGGCAACTTTCAGATCAGCCAAGGAAATGTGTGTGTGTGTGTGTGTGTGTGTGTGTGTTTTGGGGGTGTTTGTATAGAGGAGATTGAGATACACATCAACAGAGATGGAATGAAAAGACCCAAGGCAAAAATACACTATATAGCTTACACACACACACACACACACACACACACACACACACACACACACACTGCCTCCCATGTTCTACGTTTACTGGTTTTGTTATAATTTCATAGGATGCTGTTTTTCAGTTTGAACACTGAATAAGATTGTGCCTTGTGTAACCATACAGTAAAAACAGAACACTCTGACTCGAATCAGTCAATCTGATGACTTTAGACTTGACTTTGACATTGAAACCAATGACTGGTGGCTTTGATTTGACTTTAGCCTTATTGGCTAGCCCAGAGATTAAAACATTATGTTATACAAGAGTGCACAGTTAATCAACTCTTGACAACCGGATGTACTTTGAGTCACACTAACAGCAGACGGGAAAGGTGTGTTTCTCGGTGCGGACTAGCAGGAAGACAACACCTCCGAATATCACACTCAGATGGAAAAAAAAAAAAGGAAAAACATTCAGCTCAGAAAAGATGAATGATGGTCACAGAAACAACATGTCCAGGCACCTTCATTCTGCTTTTATATGATCTTAAGTTCAGTAATAAATACTTTCAAATGCCATTAAATCTGGTGAATGGCACATAATGACTTGTTCAGGACTTGGACTCAACATTGGGCTTGTTGATTGTGACTTGGTACTTGACTCAAAACTTTGTTATCCTGACTTGAGACTTGACTCAGTGCAGGTCCCACTTCTGGATGATAAATACATGACACTATTTTTGAATCCACATAAAACGGAAACAGATGAGTGACGATGAGGTTTTTGTTGTCTCTCTCTCTCTCTGTGTCTAGTCTGTGTACATACAGTATGTGATATGTATGTGTGTATGTATATGTGTCATATGTACATTAACGGGTTTGTGTCGTGTTTTAGCACAAGAAACAGCTAAGCTAAATCTAAACGACACTGAAAAGCACGGGAAGGATTTGTGTGTACTTGTGGTGTGTGTGGTGTACAGCTCTCCTATCTCTCCAAGCAGTAATTGTCTCGTAATTATTATTCATCATAGACTCTTTGATCGTGGAGCTCTCTACTGATATTAATGTTATCTTCTACTGGAGGGCGAGAGATGGGAAGGAAAGAGGGAAGCAATCAAACAATAACTTGAAAGACAGAAGCCCACAGAAAGTAGAAAAAAAAGAGAGAGAGCGATGAAGAAAGAGAGAAAGAGAAGCAACATAAAGTAAAGAAAGTGTGACAGAAGTGGAAAAGAAGGATCGTGTGTGCGTGACAATGATCATAAAGACAGAAAGCAACAACACCCCTCGAAGATTAACTTGAAAGTTAGCAAAAAGGAATGAAAACAGAGACATGAACAGGTAAATGTGAGCTGGATGTGGAGCTAAGAGCAGACAAAAAGTAACTAAATGTAGCCAGCATATGGCATTTAAATGTTATCGTTTCACAAAGCTCCCAGCACAAGTGGAGGGAGGCCCTCTATCGATTTTTCCAAAAGAGACAAAGTGTGTCGACATTTGGTGAGAGTTAATTGTGAACCTTGTGCTTATATGTTCATTCAATCCAGTAAAACCTCCCAGAGAGACGCAGAAAGCAGAAGAATCGGATGTAAAGCCTGAAGAATTAAAGGTCAGAGAGAGTAACAGAGTCGGAGAGTCGGATATGGAGTGGAAGCCAAAGGTCGCCCGTTTCTTGTTTTATTAGAATACACGGATGCTGCATATAAAGATTAGATTCCCATTGTCCACATGATGAATGACTGCGATCGTACGCTGATGCAGAGATCTGAATCACAGTAAAGAGACAGTTTTAGAGTTTTGTGGACTGTGATTTGCTCCTTGGAGAGTGAGCGCAGCCCGGAGGAATACCACCACGTCCCCCGCTGAGGAACAATATATCAACTGTGTGATCGTGTTTTCAGCTCTCCATAGAGACCTCTCTGCTAGAATTATCAATTTAGATGTTAAATCTGGGGGAGAGGACAGTGTTGGACCATTTTGTAACAGAGTGTTTTCCCCAGAGACAGAGGATAAATATGGAGAACACTATTACTGTTGTGGGGTTGATGCTGGGGTCTGTAATTTCTCACCCTGTTTTGAATCGGAAGCAGTTTGGAACTTGCAGAGTAGCGGGCTCTCCTGGGGTGGAGCTGCCAGCACAAATGAAAACTATTTCTGTATGTGCTGTAAAAATCCAAAGGTTCAGCCAAGAGTTCTTCAGTCATCTACAGGGAATCAGTGAGCAGGTTCGAGTTTCTCACAAGGACGACGACTAAAAGCTTTAGTGACTCTGGGTTTATAGAAACCTCAAAGGCTGGCGTTACATGAAAAACATATTCATAAAACCTGGTTTCATGGGATGAAATTTTATTAGATTTGCAATTAACTGAGACTGCATGCAACTCATGTTAGCTTAGCTGTATTCAGCTTCAGTTCATACCTAAAACCACTATGTTTAGAATTCAAAAGTTTGACTCACTCACTTTCTGTTGGTAAAAACTTATAATATAAAAGGCACGAGATTAAAAAAAAGTAGCATGTCAAAAATGTCACACAGTAATAATATGGTCAGCTAAGCACAAACAACAACAATAGACAGGAAACAACTTGAACTCGAGCTTTCTTTGAGACAACACTATTGACACCAATGTAATGGAAACACTTTTCCAACTTTCCAAGATGTCCGCATCATGTTTTCTGCTCCACTGGTGTGGTTTCTCCAGGGAGGAAGGAGGTGATGACGACAAAACTCTCAGATCTAGAACGCTTTGCAAGAAAATGCAACTGGAAATAAAACACGGAAGTATGTGAACATGTGTGTGCCACTGAATCACCAGCTGTTATCAGAACACCACTTTAAGTTTCATATAGAAAGAGAACACAACAGTTTGTAGGGATTTTGATAAGTTATTAATACCACAGTTTTAATTTACTCCTGTAAAAGTAAAAGCCCTGCATTCAAACTGTTATTATACTTTCATATATTATTCATATATTAAATCATTAGATTAGTAAAGCATTAGCATGTAAGTTGCATTAGTAAGGAGGTGATGCTAATTCTAACTGTTTAACTTTATATACTGTTAATAAATACAGATCGTATTTATTAGATGTAAGTACATGTCCCTCTGCAATGAAGTGAAGTATAAAGTAACATACTCAAGTAAAGTACAAGTACCTCAAAGTGAATTGTTTCGTCTGTATTGTTGGGTTGTTTTCCAGCTTGGCCACAGAGAACAGTGACACTTCGTTCAGCTTAATGAATCACAATAAATATTCAGTTGAACTTAAATTTGCACTGCAGTAATGATAAATATACTCATATATGTTCCACCACTTCTGGTTGCCTGCCATAAAGGTGGGTAGATGTCAGTCTCAGATGTGTTCGGTTGTAGTATTAATATCAAGAGGTGGGTTTAGTGTGTAACATCAGCACTCCCACTGAAACTGTGCATTCACTGGCTGCTGTGGATAAATGGATGTACCAAGTGATGTAGAAAATTAAAAAGGATCTGGAATATCCAATGACTGATTCTCTGAGAGGACACTCTCGCCTTTCTTCACACACACTCACTCAGTGATTGGCTGAGAGTGGACCCCTTCCCCTTCATCTTCCCCTGTTCTGCACTAATCAGATGGAGATTGCAGAGAAGGAACCCCCCCCCCCGGTTTCTTTTCAGAAGAAATTGCACACGATATATTGTAATATTCAGTGTGTGACTGGGTGGAAATATGCAGACGCACACAGTCTGTACGTGTGTTTGCCCGAGGTAGAGAAGCTTAAAGAAAGATAGAAAGAGAGAGCGAGAGGCTCTACTGTCACCCTGATCTGTAATCATGATCATCTGTCCACACAGACTGAGTGTTCTCCTCTCTGTTCCTGCATATTAAACACATTCGGCGTTTTAAGACCAAACAGTTAATGAGAGGAACTGCCTACTGGGGGGCTCCTCCGAGAACTACAGACCTTCAAGGGCTGTTTTTCTGTTTGCATTCGCACCGCCAATAGCAACGCTGAAGTGACGTAAGCATTGCTATAGCAACGTCACTCACAACGTCACACACAACATTTTTATATATGTTTATTTCGCTCAACATGGCGTTGCATATACGCTCAGTAAAGCCTGGACTTCTCTGTTGCTCCGTTTGTCCGTGTTTTGGCCGTTACGAGCTGTTACACAGGTTTTTAAAGATGGCGGTTGCCGGCGCTGCATTGGCTCATGTGTTCGACCAATCACCGTACAGCTACGTCACTAAAGGTTCCTCTTGTGCTGGGAGAGTAGCTGGAAGATGCCAGAGACGGATTAGACTCTCAAAAAACCTAAAACTTTGGATCCTACACTTCCCATAAGAGTGTCTGTCATTAGACCGTCTCTGCCTGATAAATGCCCACATGTTTTAAACTCCCCCAGTTTGTAACGCAGGTTTCTGTTATGAATGTGAAGTCGCAGAGGCCAAGCCCAGATAACCCTGATGACATCACTGTGACATCACTAGAGTTAGAGCCACAGAGGACATACAGCTGTGTTCATCAGCTGATTGGTGCTAGGTATGACCGTCTTTATTAATATTACCATGTTTTGTACTATCTATATATCATATCTATCTACAGTATATATTGTGTCTCTTACTGCTTTATGTTGTTGTAGATGTGTTCCTACTGGTTCCATATACTGATGTTCTTTTACTGTTTGAGTATTTTATTTCTTTTATCTCTCCTATACTGTGTTGTAAAAGTTGTTTTGTACACCAAATGTCTTTCTTTTGTCCAGTTGTCACTCAGCTAATCTCTTTAAGTCGTAGATTTCAACTCTACATATACTTTTATAACCACTTGTTTTGTGAGATTGGTCTGATTCCTGGAATAAACAAACTAGCTTCCTTTGAACAGACGTTTGGGATATTAGTGTGACGGTCTTGCACTTCACTTTTCAGACTCGTTCTTGTCGGCTCGAGCTAAAAAAATAAATTGGATAACTTTGTGAATACCCGTAACCTTGAACCAATAATCTAATGCAAATGGTGCTTGACAGAATGATTTTTCTTGAATAAGAAAACAAAAAGGAATCATCCTAAAATAAAATGCTGTCTATGTGTTCTGAGCCACTTTAACAACGAAATAGGAGAAAAATGTTGTAGATTTCCACACTGAACCTCTTCTTTCATGCCCCAGCACGCTGCTGTAATACAGTACAAGATCTCTTTTTTATGGACGCAGGAATATTTATTCCCTCTTTTGTCCGTGCACTGCAGCTCTGACCCTTACAATCCTCTTATAGCTCTTCTTCTTGGACACTTGTACTGTGGGTGATGCAGGAATTGCGGCTTATTGCAGCTTATACTGTTGCAGCCATTGTGAGTCACTCTGGATAAGTTAGCTAAATGACTCAACTGTACGGCTTTACCAGGACTTTTATTTTGTAGAATGGCTGCATAGAGTTTTGGAATAAAGTGCAGTGACGCAAGACAAGAAGGAGAGCAGAAGGGTCAATTTTAGGATTTATCAAAAAACAATTGATCATCATCGGACACACAGCAAGAAACAAACAGCCCAAATCTTCTTCTTCTTCTTCATCATCTGTGATGTCACATAACATGTTTTAGGATTGCACAACAACACGCGATGTGATTTGTTGCTAGAGCAGCACTTTTATGCACAGCATGTTAGTGAAGTTTTACAAGCTCTGTCTACTAATGTGACCGAGTTGAGTTCAGTCGCTTCAAGTCTGCAACAACACACACACACACACACACACACACACAGCAGGAATAAAGCCCAGTGCCATCAGCTGTGCATGAGTCAGCAGAAGGTCTGTCCCGTCCTTTACATCTATTCAGGAAAATACACACACACACACACACACACCTACTATTCCTGTCTGTGTGTGTGTCTACGTATGGCTTGCTTAAAAGAAATCCTTCCCCAGTATCAACATGATCTGATCTCTTCAAACAGATGACAAGAAGCTACGATGCCATGGGACAAGTGGACTGAAGACACATGATTGCATGCAGGCCTAGTTTAAAATCCCCAAATTAGCTAAAGATCCACTGCTCCTTTTAAAATATGTTTTACATGTTAAACATCAACAACCTTTTACTAAAAATTTCCAGGCCCCTTTTGCCAAACATTACTGCCTTTTTCACCAAAAAATATCAACCACCAGGTACTACTTTACTGTTAACTATAATCACCAATGTGTCCTAGCTAATTAGTTTTTAAACTGGATGACATTGCTGGTTAGTTACCTGCCAGACTTCCAGGTAAAGAAGACAAACTTACCAGGCCTCAGTCTAACATTAAACATTTGTTTCCTGCTCTGCTGTTCACCATTTGTAATTATTCCACACTCATAATCAAATGACTTAAGAGAATTAGTGCATTAAAAATTCCATTATAGACGACCTACCTGAGTTTCTTGGGGAAGCAGGGAGTCCTCAGGTAGAGTTGGTCCTTTTTTATGGTGAATTCAAATTCCAGTCACATCACTGGCCTCAGGGTTACAACAGGATGACAAGCTAACAAGGGCACCATCCTACCTGCAGAAAGGTAGAGAAGGGGGGGTGGAACAAGGAGGGAGTGCAGAAATGGAGAGGAGAAAGAAAGAAATGTCAACATGTTGCATCATTAATTCATTAGTATTCCTAAAGCTTCTTTCCTTCTGTCCCTTCTGTTTCTTCCCTCCCTCTCTCTCGCCACTGGTAGTTTTGATAGTTTTGATAGGAGATGCAAATTTTGGCAGTAAGAATAAAAATACTGATGAATCAAACTCTTATATTGGAGACAATTAACAATGAATTATTTTGAGTCAGCACAAATGTGGTTATTTCTATGTAAAGATGTCTTGTTTAAAACTGGGATTAATCTGCTGAAGGGTTTCTTTAGGTTGCATCATCATTTCGACAGGATTTCAGTTAGTATATTTCAATGTGTAAATTCCACCTGAAACACTTAATTGTTATTGGTGATGTAGTTCATTTGTTTTTGAGTGACTGGTTTTGAGTGTTTAAGAGCTGAAATGATTATCCGATTGATCTATTAGTCAATCAACAGAAAATGAACTGGCAAACAACGGCAGACGTGTCCCAGGTCCAGCTCTGTGGATTTACTTTAGCTCATGTGATCGTGAGCTGAAAATCTTTGGGTTTTAGACTGTTGGTCGAACAAAACAAGACATTTTATTACATCCCCTCGGGGTTTAGGACATTGTGAATGGTATGTTATGGACCATATGATTTATTTGACCACTGACATCCAAACACCTCTAACCTTCTAGCTTCCTCGACCCCCAAAATAACAAGAACAAGGTCAAGTGGATTTGTTTGTTGTTTTTTATGATGTGAGGGGTTTGCTCATCACCAAAATTCACATTTAATTGGATAAACTGATGTATACACGCTGAATACAGGGTGACACATTCATTTCATAGGGAAAGAGATACATCTTGAGATACTCAAAAATGCTTTTGTTGGCAATTTTGCCAACACTGTGGTGTCAGTCCTTCAAAATCAATGAGTGACATTTACTCCAACACTCAACAATCAGACAGGGAAAAATCCATCACAGAAGAAGAAGAAATGCAGTTTTCTGTAGCTTCAACAGATGAAAAAGATGTTTTGAGTAAGTGGCATGGCTCTCGCTTCTCTCAGCTAGAAAAACTCCTCTTACTTTCTGATGTTCCCCACCACCCTGTCCACCTACACACTGTAACCTGCAGCAGATTGTTCATGTTTGCTCTCTTGGGTTTCTCCTCAGGCATTCTGGGAAATGCAAGAAACCATGAATTTGACGAGGAAGGAAAACAAAAGACCAAAAAAATAAATTAGAACATTTCTTTGCAGAAGAACTCCTGGAACACAGTGAACATCACAGACTGATGATATATAACATCGTGCCAACAAGGCGCCTGAAGGTGGATTTTTCCTCTAAGTTTGATGTCAGAGTGGTGTGGGTGTAGCGTAGGTGACTGTTCGCCTTTCGGAGGAATAGTTACATCACATCCTATGCATTGGCAAATATATATATTTTTTTCTCTAATACATTTTTTATTTGAAGAAATCCCATTTTCTAAATTTATTAGCTTGAATTGGCTCCAGGCATGCAGGGATGTACTTCTGTTTACTTTAGTTAATTTAGTTTGTGCAACCATAAAAGATACAAGCGAGGTAATTAAACAAGGTGATAAAATGCAGCCATGACAGAAGAACACAGCAGAAACACAATTTGTGCAGCGGAGATAAATGACAGAAAAAGGAGAGCTGTAATAACTGCGGCTTCAAAGCAAAAAGAAAAATACAAAAAAGTCCTGATGATAAGGTACAATTGAATTAGATAAGAAAATCTAAATGACTTCGAAACACAAGATGATGGACGATGGCAGAAAAACAACAGTGTTGTGAAAAATAAGCAGAAGAGAACATGAATAACGGGGAAAGAGTTGGTGGAAGTGAGTGGGAGGAGGAAGAGACTCTGTGTTGGATCACTGGGGAAACTTCAGGCTGTTTTGTTAAGACACTAGAAAGCAGGGAATTCTAGGCAGGAAGCTGTCTAGCCGGAGAATCAAATAAACAGCAGGTAACTGGAGAGAGCAGGAGATTAGGAAACTTCCAGCAGATCTAATTCAAAGATGCACTTCTAAAAAATGTAACTGAAGTAACTCTGAATGATAATTTCCCAGCGTTTGCTTCAACAAAAGAAGAGCAAGACATCAATGCATCACTTACAAACAGTATTTTTTTTAAACTCTTAATGATGAATCTGGTGATATTATACACGTTTTCTTATTGTCAGCAAATCCCATGTACAAACCCAATCCAACAACATATCTTACTAACAAGTACTGTGTGTGTGTGTATCTTCTTCCTCTGAGCCACAGAGCTCCATTGTTGCTCCAAAAATATTAAAAACACAACAGTGAGCCACACTTTTGCAGTGGGTGACATGTTCCTCCATCACCATGAACATACACATTGTAGTTTATTTGGACTCAATCCCACACACACCGTCCTGCTGCCCCAAATACTCACTAGAGTACTGAATGTGGATTAATCCGCCACTGAAAATAGTCCCCCACAAATGCGCTATTATCCCTGGTTTAGCAACATTTGCTAAAAACTACAGTGTGCAGCTGTTTTAGTGAATTACAGAGCCTTTTTTTAATGAAACTGTACAGAATATTTATGAGCTATTTTTAAAGATTTACATCTTCAGTAGGAACCAATAGGCTTCGAGCTGAGAGCCACAGACAGGGTAGAGAAGTAAGAAGCATTAGAGTACTGAGAGATGGACTAACACATTTATAAATGGGATGTTTGGATAATAATGCCAGCTTTATCCTCTAACAAACACATGCAAGTGAAATTTACTCATATAGCACTTTATAAAACAGAAAAAAAGGAAAAGAGACAACACTAGCTAACTCATGATCTTCTGCAACACCTCTCTTCATATAGTCCAGGTGAGCAAAGATTTAAGGTAGCTGAAAAGGCGGGGTTTATGTGAGGTTACACATCTACCTTTATGTGTGACATTCTCAGAAAAAGAGGGTTGGATTAGAGAAGAGATTAGCAGGAATGCAGTCAGATAGAAAGGGAGAAATGGAAGTGAGAGAAACAGAAGTGTGGAGTGAGAAAAAGAAGGATGTCAGATGCAAAAAAAGAAAAGGTAATGATGAGAGTGAGATACAGGAGGTAACGTCAGACTCAAAGCAGGAGATGAGAGTGAAGGAGGAGAGAGTTAGACCAGAGTGAGCAGCAGACAGGACGTGTCTCACACCCACTCTTCCTGTCTCCCTGCCGGTCAGCACTTCCCTGACTGACAGCTGGATTAGCATTAGCACGACCACACAACAGCGGATTAGCGTTAGTACGGCCTGGTGCTACATAAAAAGGGATTAGCCTTAGCACAGGCTAATGCTGCAGGCTAAAAGATTAGCACTAGGTATAGCATGGCAGCGAGCTACATGAGAAAAGATTAGCTATAGTCTGACTCCATACTGAACAACAGTAGATGATCAGGACCAAACAGCAGCGGATTTAACATCGTGTAGGATGGAAGGTGGGGATGGGAGAGATTAGCATTCCATTCAAAGCGTTATTAATAACTAGTGAAACTATAATTATAATAATCAGAAATGCTTGTTTGGTGATAAAAATCGTGTTCATAATCAAACCAGCATTAAAACAGAAGATTTAGAAGACTTTTTTTATTTATGTTTTTTGAATGTTATACCTTTTCTGACTATTCTGTTTTTAGTTCTCTATGCAGTATTGTATTTTTATATTTATATTGTTTATTTTCATTATTACTTGTTTTATATTTATTAGATTATATTTGTAATTTCTCTGTAGCAGCCCTTTGGTCAACATTTGCTGCTTTTAAATATCCTCTATAAATAAACTGACTTCACTTACATAGAGATTTCTGACTTTAAATGAAGTTTCATGGTTTCACAGACACTTACATGGCATTTATTTTTTACAAGAGGTGTGACAAAGCATTCAAATAGTTAGGACATTCACCTGCTGTGTGAACAGAAGAAGTTGGCGGTATAGGCTACGCTTTATGCACGGCTGTAATCCACCAGTAAAAAAAAAAACAAGTCACCTTGGCTATCAAACCCATCTACGGAAGAAACATGGAGAGAGGTCCTCAGGAATTTGTTTCTATTGTTCTTTCATGTCAGCTAGTGTCAGCCATGTTTCATGCTGTCCGGAGACGAAGACAAATTAATGTGGAACGGTTCAGCAGAAACAGCTGATCAGTCACGTGAGATAAATGTTCTCTACGTCAGCACTTATTCGGCAAAGGCGTTTCCAGATCCCATTTAGCTCATTAACTCTTTTTCAACAAAGACAAACACACCTCAAGCAAGCGAAAAAACTTTTTTGCACAATTGAGGAAGTTTTATCATATTTTGCTGTTTCCATACAGCTTTTCTAATGCAACACTTAAAAATGTGCATAAATAAAAGGTGGGTCTTGTGTGTTATGAGCCTGTCAGAGGCAAAGGCCAAAGAGAAAGCAAAAACAAACGCAACATAAATGTTGGCGTGCCACAAGTAGAAAAAACTGCTTTTGTTGAGTCAGCGAAGGACACTGAATGTTTTCTTTCTGTGTTTGTGAGTCGGATCAGGTGTTTCAGACGCTATTTGACCATCCAGCAGCACTTTGGTTGAAGCATACTGACTCAAACTATTTGACTTTGCTAGATACTGTACGGTACATGTCCCTGTAAACCACTGTTTGTACAGCCTGTGTTTTTATTGTGATATACTGAATCTCTACAGGGAAACATTTTAGCACCACGACTGGAAACTTCAAAAGGAACAAAAGAATAATACCTGCCACCATGACTGTCAGGGCTGCTGCTCTGTTCGGAAACAAAGATACCGTTTCAATCTCTGGAGTGAGTTCAGCAAAATCCTTTCTGACTATGTTACACAAGCTGCTGTCAAGTGTCACTTGTAATTACAGAGGAGCCGACACTCCTGCAATAAACATGGAACAGTTACAGTACATCCTGCTGTGACACTCATGGAGGGCCGAGAACAAAGGAGATGAGACTGGTGCTGCTGGGTTCGGGTTTTATATCAGGGAGAGAGAGATCCTGCTGTGGAAGGTGTTTCTTTCTTCCATTGTGTTTCGGCTGAAATCCAAGGAAAATCAAAACCTCTGAAGCACAGTTTAGCTGCTGTGGCACAAAGCAAAAAGCTGCAGTTTTCTGTTATTATCTTACTTGAAATCACAGTATACTTTGTGATTTATATGTCGAGTTACACGAATGTTTAAGAAAAACATTTTCACTGTTTTTCTGTTTTCCTTTCTTCTCTCTCGCTCCTATTTGCATTCTATCTCATCATCCTCTCTTCAGCACATTTGGTGTGTCGCTGTAGTCTAGGAATTAAAAAATTCAGGTATGTGTGTTGCTCACTCATTGGTCATTTAATCCCCCCTCCCCCTATTTTCTCATTCAGCAATCAAAGCCTTTACTAAACTGCTGATAATCCAAAATGCAGAGGATCGTGTGAGCGCACATTCCACCTGTTTTAGTCTCTTTATGATCAACAGTCTGATCATTCAAAGTTTATTAGGAGGAGTCACAAAATGCTAATGAGACCAATGAGGCTGTGCTGTGTGTTTTGAGAGAAATTTAATTAGGATCAGGAAGTTGTTGGACAACTTTACACATGCAAAGAACATTAATGTGCACTGGCAACACAACCACAAAGGATGGTGACCTTTTGTTTTGCTCCTCAAAGATTTGTAGGCTTTAGCTGCTTCCACAGGCATGGCTTATTAAATATGTTAACATTTATACCAGATGTTCTGATTTATTTCAGAATTAGAATGAAGTTTATTGCCAAGTAGGTTTTCACATACAAGGAATGTTATTCTCAAGTGCCATTATGCATCAATACTTACATATCTACTTACATACATGTATCATGATGGAAAACTCAAAGGAATAGGTCGACATTTTGGGAAATGCGCTTATTTGCTTTCTTGGTGAGTGATGCCACTGTCAGTGTCATGTCTGTACAGTATAAATGAAGCTTAGAAAGAGAAACTTCATCCAAATCAAAAAAAAAACTACCTACCAGCATCTCTAAAGCTCACAATGATCACATTATATGTCATTTTTTGTGTAAAAATGACACATTGTGGTTTTACCAGCAGTTATGCTCCATACTACTTCATGTCCCTTCCTGGAGTCTCTGCTGGTTGCCAGGCAACTTCACGGTGACCGTAAGACCCCAGCTTCATATTTACCGTACAGACATAAGAGTGATATTGATCTTCTCCTTTTACAAACTCTCTGCAAGATAGTGTAGTTCCCAAAATGCCGAACTACTCCTTCATACCGCCCACCCCTACATCACAATGTTCAGTTGTTCTCAGTTACTTATGTCAGATGCTGCAGAGATGCCTCAACTCTTTCCGTCTTCTCTGTCATGCTTCTCGACTTCCTCTAACAATCTGTCTACGGCTTAAACGTGTCTGCATTCAAGTGACAAACACACAAGACACACGTACACAAAGAAAAGACGCCCACGTACATACAGAGACTGACAGAGGTTCACACTATCAGACACACTGCAGTGATGCTGAGTTGTCTGAGTCCAAGTTACAGAGGGATTATTGTAATGAGCTGTGCATTCACTCACATTATATACAGGGGGTTTAGTAGAGATTTTATATGTGGGAGACACTGGGCAGCCACACATCTCTGGGTCTTATTAATTCTGTCTCTGCAGTCATGCATGTGTGCATCACTGAGTTAAGCTATGTTTCCACACAAAGTACCCAGAACATTTAGTCCCAGGAACTACTTTTCAAGGAACTAAAAGGTTCCTTCAGCCCGTAGTTTGATCTACAGACCTGTAAAGTTTAGGCAAATGAGTCCCCTGACGTATGAAAAAGAGACGGCTGTCATTCTTTCGCATGATTATACAACAAAGATGACGCCACAAAAAGCGATGGACAGACCTCATTATTTGTGCGAAACTGCAACAACAGTAAGTTCAGTGAGTCCTGGACTTGGTCGTCAGTCCGTCTGTCCTAACTCCACTGTGTTAAAGCACAATGAATAAAAAACAAACTGGTTTGAGGCTGCAGATTTTTAAAAATGAGGGCTGAAATAAAATGCTCTAAGTACTCTAAAAGTACTCGACCAATCAGAAATGTTCAGTGCTGCAAGCCCCACCCCCAAAGTTCCTGTACTTTTGGAAAGTCCTACCCCCCGAGCAGGGACTTTCTTGGGGGTAAAATAATGTCCCCAGAACTTCATTTAGACCCTGGTCCCTGCAGTTCCTCCAAAGGTTCCGAGTCCCTGGGGTATGTTTCTGCAGTGGAAACGCGGCTTTAGTAACAGTAATGTGCCTATACATGCAGGCTGGTTGTTTAATGATGTTTGCGTGTTTGCAGCCTTGTGTGTGAGTACGTGTTTTATTAATTCTTATTTCTATTCAAAGCGACTAATTGTACTTTGCTTTGCATCTGCCAAACAAATGTAATGAAAATGTTTGTTAGTTTTAAGGGATTCTGCTTGTTTCACAAAAAAGCAATTAAAAAAAGTGAGTATTTTTGACTTTCACAGTTGGTGAACCAGGTGAAGCCTTTGATATGCAAAAGATAGAACTAATGCATCAAGGTGAAATCATGTCAATCAATCAACTAACCATCGATCTTATAATATTAAAAAACTGATGGTGTAAGTGGTGACTGATATAACTGTAGGAGTTTACAACAAATCAAGAATAAAAAGCCTCAAAATTTCTACAGTGTTGACCAGACCATGGATCAGGAAAACCTCTCAGCTGCCTCCAACAGACGACTCAGTTGATTGCTTAAAATGTACTTTATGTACTCTGTGGTTCATTCAGGTTACACTGTCTTGAATAAAGTGACGTCTCTTTCTAAACAGTAAAGGCCTATCAGCCAGCAGACAGAACACTGAACTCCTCAGTGCCTGCTTTTGTCTTCTCTTGCTAAACCATCGAACACATTAGGAAAAAAAACATATGAAACAATCTCACTCAACAAGTTCTGATCTACTGCACATTGACATTAGATCCATGACATTGGAAGGATCAAGACTAACCGTTTTAACTGAAAAGCGACAACATGGGTTTGGGTGTCAGTGTGAGAGACATTAACTATCAGACATCTGATAGCTAATGCATCTCAGCAGGCTCCTTCCCGATCAGATCAGGTTTCCAGGAAACTCTATTGACTGGATGTCAATAAGCATATTCTTTAGTCAGCAGCTTTAATCAACAGACCAGGCTGGGAAACATGATCTGCCCATAACTGTCTGATTTACACACATTCAAGCACACGCAAGTCACAGGTCAACGCGCACATATGAGCACACGTGCACATGCAAGACCTCTTGAGAGAACATATGGACACACACTTAGCATTGCTACTCATGAAATCAGTAAATCGATGCATTAAAAGGTGCACTGCAAAAAAGATGTTTACACTCAGTGTTACTCAACAAAACGCATTGTGTGTATTGAGGTCTAACAAACGTGTCGAGTGCATTTCCTTCCTCATGAAACAACTGCAAAGCTGATTTAAGTATTCTGAATCTAGCATCATTAACATCCACGTTTATAAGCTTGCAGTCTTCTTTTTCCGTGTCTTCGATGGCAGCGTGTTATCACCACATGGAATGTCGGAACTCAACGGCCAATGTTTCGGGGCTTCGGGTGTAGCCGTTTTCCAGATATCCGGGCCCAGACTTCCTCTTTTGTGCGCCGGTCATTGTTTACAGTCCGATTAGCAATCTCAGAATCCGTCAGCTATCATCTGACAACAGTTTGAATGGAGCTACATTAAAAAAGCTAATAAAAAGCTAACCTCTAGGGTTCCAAGATTGATAAAAAGCTGAAATGTCGTCAGACGATAGCCAGTGGGTTCCGAGATTACGTTTCGCCCAATGTGTTCCGCAACTTTTGCTCTCCACACGGACTGTTTACCTGCATGCAACCAAAGTCAGCTCAAATGTGATGCTACTCGGACCAGAAGCTTGTCCCTTGCCTACAGATTCTGCATTCATAGATACAGATGTAGATGTAGATATGTGCTTACAGAGATTACCACCACCTGTAGATCAGTGGAATAGTGTGACACCATTGGTAGGACTGTGTGTCCTCCGGTACACGTACAAGACAAAAAAATGGGGACCCACTCATAGAAAAACAGCTCCATAGCGCTACTAGAGGTGTAAAACTCCTCAGGGAACCTTTAACATAACCTTTAGTTGACCTTAGATCTCAATAATCAAGAAATTGGTTTGTCAAAAATCTATACAAAGGATATTAATTAAGATAATTCTCAAACATCCTATCAGCACACGGTGTGTCAAGTTTGGATGCAGGCCCATTATTGTTGCTGTCCCCTGCAGCATGCTAGCTCAGTTAGTTGAGTGCCTACAATCCTCTATTACTGCATCAGCGCTAACAGCTGTGAACAGGAACACTGCAGCAGATCACACTCACATCACACTATGTGGAAGTGTTAATAACAGTCTCTTAGAAGGTGCCCATTGCCCTGTCATAGGCTGCTCACAAGACCTGCTAGTAGCATCTCATGATCATCAACGCCTCGTAGTTTCAACCAGATCAGACAAACATTTCACTTTAAAAGTTAGTGAGCAGCTTCTTATGCTCACTTTAAATGGAGATCCTGCTGGGAGAGAAGCTTACATTGATCGATCATGGATCTGACACACATCCTGTAAGCCTGCTTTAATCTGTTGACTGGTCATGCAATGTATTGAACATTTAATACAGTCAGGGGGCATTTTCATTGCATTATGGGTTGGTTACCCTCATGAAAGAGGGAAGAGATTAGTGAAATCAATCCTGCCATGTTCTGATCTCTGGAATAAAAATATAATAAATAAAAAGGGCTATAGAGAACTACTTTTAGTCAAAAGTTACAAAGTGGTTGAAAGGGATCACAGACGCTGGACTGCTGTATAAGATTTCAATGTGAGACATCTACAAGAAGCGCTGGGTTTTATTAACAGTGACTAATGATTGAGTGAAAACAGTCTCAAACAACTGAGTGGTGAATAAGTGCTAAGAAAGTGTGAAGGTGTTGAGTTTGCACTAACAAAAACACCTACAGCACATCAACATTACAAATGGAAACAGATCAGAAAACAGGGAGGCTTCTTACTGAAATATGATCAAATATAGTTGAAGAGGAGAAATTAGAAATAACGCCAGCCTTTAATAACAACCTGCTCTTTAGCTGTGGTAAATGACAGCACTTTTACTGCACTTTAAAATAAAACAAGTCTGCAGTTGACCTCAACACATCCCTCTATTATCTTTAATTCATATTTTCAGAAGATTCTGTCGTGAACAACAAATGTAATCAAGGGAACTTGGGCTTGAAATCTAGTTCCTCCTTGCATCCTCCTGGGATTAAAGTGTCTAAAGTTTAGACCTCCAAAATGTCTCCTTTTAAACTTTTATACATAAAGGACCTACGCACTATATATTCACTTAATACAACCAAGACAATTTCAGTCACATCTCTTGAGGTTGTTTTTGTCTATACAGCACTTTCTCCACCTTGTCTCCTATCTCCTCTGCTATCGCCTGTGTCCTTGTCTCCTAGCAGGGATCATCCATCCTCTGCCTGTCCGCCTGCAGTCGGCTGTCAGCTCTGACTGATGGTCGAGCGTTTGATCCTGTCGGGGTTTGATTGCCAGGGTCTTGTTATCTGTCATCCCAGCAACGGGGAAACTCAATCTCAGTTTCAGCCACAAAATGGTTTCCCCGGGCAACGCCCCTCACCATGTAACAACACGTGAAGTGGCGCCCCTGTCACCGCATTCAATTCGACAACCTGCCATCTGTCAGCGTCAGTCAGCGTCCGTGTGTGTGTTTGTGTGAAGATAGTGTAAGACAGAAAAATTGTGTGTGTACATGGAAGTGTGTGTGTGTGTGTGTGACAGATAGTGAGTGTGTATGTGCTTATGTCATTTATCAGTGTCAATGTCAAGGTGTGTTTACTTGGTTAATGTATGTGTGTGTGTCGGAGAGATATTGTGTGTGTGTTTGTGTGTGTACAAATAGATTGCATGTATCTGTGCATGCATGGTTTTGTGTGTGAACCAGGAAGTGTGCACGCTTGTCATCTGGCAGTGTTAAGAGGGGTGTGTGTGTGTGTGTGTGTGTCGAACCTGACCACTCTTTATCTCATCCAACCATTCCATCATGTAAATCAGTGGTTGCCAACTTGGGGGTAGGGAGCCCACAAAGGTTCACAAGATGAATCTCAGGGGTCAAGAGATGATCGGAAGAAATAAAAAAAAAAAGAAACAACATGTTTCTGCTCCATAAAATTAAGTTTATTATTTGGGACATTTCCTGATAGTTTTACTTCTTCAGGCTTTTAAAATGTATAAATCACTCTTTGCTTGAAGTGCTCAAAGCTCATAGAAATATGTAACCTTTGCTGAGTTGACTTTATAATGTTTTAAAGGGTCAAAGGCCAAAAAGGTTGGAAACCAGGGAGGTAAATGATTCTAACAACAGCAGTAACAACAGTGTGAGTTGAAAAGGTGAACAGTAAAGACACACACCAGTTTTGGGGTGGAGGCAGAAATCCCACAGACATATTTTAAAACACAAACTACCTGCATGGATGGATTCCACTCGAGAAAAATAATGTCTCATCATCTCAGCGCTCATGCTCCTGCACTGTTGAACACTGTTTCTCCAGACCTCAGCAATAATGGTCAGGAATACCAGAATAAAGTCCGGGATATAGGAAGAAAAAAAAACTTAATATGACCTAATATGAGGATTAAAAACATTGTTTTTGGTGACCTCCAGTGGTCGATGTCCTCACTGTTCCGCATTAAGATGGAGGGTGAGAACTTTCTCACCTTAAGGTTAGGGAGAAATTGCAGTGTTAAGTTGTTCCTACACTAGAATAGCAATTTAACACCATAATGTTTAGTTATATTAGTATTTTAGTTGCTTAACCCTAACCATAGTTTATTTGGCATCACCACAATCTTTCCTCAACCTTAACCATACCATAGTTACCACCGATATTTTTTAAATGTTGGCACTGAACGCTAAAAGCGTCAGCCTTGTTCGACTTGGTGTTAAGTTACTCTTTAAGGTGAAGTTAGAATGGGTGGAAGATGTCATTGAAAAAATGAGTCAGGGCATTTTAAAAGTTGTAAATGCCTGTATTGGCCGTCACATTGCCTGCAGCCAGAGTGCAGATTGTTTCGGGGGCAAAACCAAGAAGAAAACCAACCCTGCCTCCTACAAATTACGTTTATATACGACTAATTTGAAACAGTATGTTTTGAAGGAAACATAATGGGGAGCAGATTATGTTTTCTATTGACATAATGACAAAATGTTGTTAATGAACGTAGCAGTAAAATGTTCACTGACAATATATTTAATTTGTTTTTCCGCCACAATATCTTGCAATATAATATCCACTTCTAGTGACTACAGCATTATTTAACTTTTTAGTTTCTAATGTTTAGACACTGGCAGCACTTGGTTAAGGTTAGGGAAAGATCATGGTCTGGTTTAATACAGAAAAAGTGCTTTTGTTGCTAACACCTAACCACAGACGGGACCCCGCACTTTGGTGTCGAGGTCATGCACTTTGTACGCCCACCATACACCCTGACCACCTCCGTCTCCACTGCAGTTCATAAATGTAGCGCTTTATTCACAAAAAAAACCCCCAAAAAACGAACATAATCCAGCCAGAGATTACATTTTTCATCACCATGTAAAACAATTTACTTCTATATAAACATAATTTCTGGGAGACAGGGTTGAAGAAAACTAATGCTAAGGCTATTCTGATAACAGGACACAACTGCTACTAAGTTTCAAAATATACCAGGTGCTACTGAAGGTACTATTTTGCAACATGGATCATTATCTAATAAAAACCAACAGACCCCACAAACTGTAGTCTGGACCCCCCTGCAGCAGCAGCAGCAGCAGCAGCAGTCTGGTGGTGATTTCCACCCTGACTGCAGACTAGATTACTTACTACATTACTGTGGCAGCATCAGAAAAACCTGCCTGAACAAGCCTCCATTTTACTGCCTCCTCTGTATTACAACTGGACCTCAGTGCAGGGTCACAGCTGGAGGCTGAGCCGGCCCAGGCTGCCTTCCAGTGGGAATAAGGAGACGTCTGTCCTCAGTGGGAATGTGATAATAACTGAATCTCCATGTTTCTCCCACTTTTCCTTCCCCACTCATCGCCCTTATTTCCAACCAACTAGTGTTTCTACATTTCCTACATCCTTCCCTCCTCGTTCTCTCTCCTGTGTCCTCTTTTCTCCCTTTCTCCTCACTTCTCTCCTTTCATCCCTTACATCCCGTCCCTCCTCTTTTTTCCTCTCCTGTTCTCTCACCCATCTACCTACCTCTCACATTTTTCTGTCCTTCTCATCTCTCCCTTCCTACCTCCTTCTTTCCTCCCTTTCCTATCGTCTTACCTCTGTTGCTATCCTCTATTAATGTCTGTTACCCTTCCCCTCCCGATCCCCTCTCGCCCATGAGTTATAACAGATAAGTATGGAGCTATCTTAAGCTCCGTGCTTCTTCCTAGAAAGTAATTTGGCAGCGGGTTGCTAAGTCACCCCCAACTGTCACCCGGCAACCGCCTCTATCACCGGGCGGCCATCTATCCCCACCTCCTCCTGGTTAAATCCCTCTGCTGCCCGACACACACACACACACACACACACACACACACACACACACACACGAACACACCTGGTGCAAACACACATTCAGAGTCTAAAAAGGTGCACACATACACGTACAAAAATAAACACACAGAGGCAACGAAACCTAATGAACAAGACGTATGAAGTTTATGTTGTTACACATATATTCTAAACTCAAAGCTCCATTCAAAGACACACAGTCATCACAATCAAAGCCCCAAAACACACACATACACACACACAATGTTTTTACTCTGTGTCCTCTTATCAGTCCAGACAGACAGCTACTGAACTGCCACACTAGTATTAATAAGATGTGTGTAATGTGTGTGTGTGTGTGTGTGTACTGATTTTATGCCTTAGCATGAACATGCCCTATGTATTCAATGTCTGTGTGTTTATGTATTCATATGTGTGTGTGTGTGTGTGTGTGTGTGTGTGTGTGGTCTCCAGCTGTATTGCAAATAATGTTAGCACAGCCAGCTTAGGGCTCAGGCATAAAGAACACAGCTGGGGAGGAAGAAAAGACGGGGATGAGGAGAAAGAAAAAGAAAAGATGGAGAGAGGGAGATAGAGGGAGAACAGGCACAAACAACAGACAGCCAGAAACAAACAAAAAGACGGGAGAGAGAAAGAAAAGGCCTTAAAGACAGGAAGACACAGTGAAAGACAGATGGAGGTGGAGGTATAAAGCGAGGGAGGTCTACTTTAATGGACTATTCTGCATTCAGGTTGTTGCTGGAGGCTTTTGGAAACCCCTGCACACTGTGTCTATTAGTCTAGTAAAAGGGCAAACACAACAGCAGCTACAATGCCTCGCCGCCGACTACACATCTCATTACATCAACCATTTTCAGGACGATTCTCACCCGCTCAAAGCCTTTCACCACGCTGTCAGACCACAGGCAAACTCTGAAAACCAACTCAGCAGAAGTCCATTAACTCTGTCCCACCTGGTACAGGCAGGACAGGACAGAGAGACACGTGTTTTTATTCCCCAGTTCAACTTTAACACAGTGTTTTACCAGACAGGTTCACTACAGACACAGTGAGCACAGACTTTCAACCTCAAGATCCACGCTCAGTGTAGGAATGACGGGATCTGCTAAAGTGTCCTCGAAGCTGTCTAGCTGAACTGCAGCAGGGTTGTGATAAAAAAAGATTCACTCTGGGGTGTCCTGGTGGTTGACAGCAGTGTTAAGATGCATATTGTGTAACTGTGACTTTCCCAGTTCAATTCAAATCGGGATCTTTGTCGCATATTATCACCCTCTCTTTGTTTGACAGTTTTTACTAAATAAAATGTTATTTTGATGGATGCACTGAAGCTCACACTCGTCTGGTTATCAAAGAAATGATCAGACCAAGCAGAAGCTGCCTGTGATGTTCACCATGTTGCTATTGTATCTTTGCTTGCTGACGAGGAAAAGTAAGCTCTGTCTAAACTTCAGGGTGCTGCTGTCCTTGTTGCCTTGTTGAACTGAGAATCAAGAAGCTTGCTTACATTATCAGTGTGTGTCTCTTCTAATCAGTCCCAGTGTCTTCGTGCAGTCAAAGAGCTCATTAGGTCGCTCAATTCAGAATGTAATGTTTCTGCTAATCCTAAAAGAATGGCTTTTTGGAGATAAAAAGCTTTTGTGCTGCAGCAGTCTCATAAAACTGTTCTTAACAATGTCATATCTGCACTTTGTCCAGATTTTAATATACTTTCAAATGAACAGCAGGGCACTCGCTATGTTAAATATGCTTTAAACAGTCATGTAGCACCGAGTTGTTTTGCCTTCTTCTATCCATGTATCCTCTGCAGAACCCAGAGCTGCTGCCAGCTGCTGCCGTCAGGAGAAACTACGTTTAAGATGACGAGCACATGTGTGACAGACTCTGCATGTAGCAGATTCATCTAGACAATACAGAAAAAAACGTCTGTCTGCTGTCTCCTGTGCTTTGAAGGTACTTGATGATTCATTTGCTGTCCGCCGTTTACATCGCTCCAATCGGGACACTGAACGCCTCTCGTTCTTTCCTTTGTTTTGTGAGTTCTCTCCATCTTGTCTAAACGACAGCTGAAAAACAACCCTCAGCCTCCATATTTTTAGATGCCAGTTGTACCACAGTTGAGTTTTTTCACGATACACACCAGTTTTCTCTTATTAGTGCTGTGTTTGTGTGAGTTAGTGTGTGTGTAGGCGTGTAGGTGGGGTTGTGTGCGTTCATGTGTGTAAGAAGTTGTGTTTGTTTTATCTTCCACCTTCCAATGTGGAAGCGTCTCACTGTCTCTGCTGGCCAGGATTTGGGAAGGTGAGAGAGGGAGTGAGAGGAAGAGGAGCAGGGAGGAGAGGAAGATTTCCAGTCAGGGGGGTGAACAGTGCTGTCTGCCTTTCTCCCTCACATACACACAGGATACAGTGTTGTTTACCTCTCCTCCTATCAATTTCTCAAACTTTTGTTTCAGTTTGTCTCTCCCCCCACCCTCTCTCTCAGTTTCTCTCTATCCATCCAAATGCTGCACAAACTTTAACTGAAATTAGAGGCAGTCAGCAAAAGAAAATGTGAATCATTCTGCTCATTGTTTTCATTTCTTTAAAGACTCTCAACCAAAAATACCTGGTTGTTCAGTAAACAGTTAAAAAAAGGAGAAAAAAAATGGTAGAAAATGCAAATGAGCTGCTGATTATGCATCAGCATCCTTCCGAGGACAAAAAGTTAACATAGTTTTTGTGCTGCAGATTTTACTTTTGCAATCTTTCACTCAGAACGTTGTATTATTTTTTTAAATCCACTCGTCACCTGTTTTTTTATTATCTAAATGAATGGACACATTTGCTGACTTTTAATAAAAAACAAGAATAATGAGTCCTAATTATAATCTAAGTGGTGTATTTACAGTAAGTGTTCAGTAAAGTGCAACACACAAGAAGTAAACAGCTGCATTTATGTCGTGCTTTATCCAAAGTGCTTTACAATCTCACACCATGCAGTGTCTTGCCATTCTTGCCCAAGGACCCTTAGACACCTGGGGATTGAACCACCAACCCCGTGATTGGAGGACGACCCGCTCTACCTCCTGACTCACAGCAGCCCACAGTAGTCCAGCTACAGTAGTCAGAATGTGCCGATCGGGGGGAGCGAAGTTGACGTAATTGCTTTTATAAATCAGACACATGCTGTGTGGTGTTTTTGTCAGCTGCCATTTTTACTTTTAGGTTTTCTGCATTTGTGGTCGAGCAGAGGCCTGTGACAGCGGGTCGCAGCCACAAGCTACGAGCTTTACAAAATCCTAAAATCACCTTCTCAAGTGTTTGCCGTTCTCTTCTCTCGTTATCGCTCCCTCTTTTCTCTTTTCTCTACTGTGAAATTCTTTGTTTCTATGTTACTCTGCCGTTATCCCCCCCTCAGCTTGCTATCCCGTTGTCAGCATGTCTTTCTTATCATGCTCTGTGTTCAAGAAGCTAATTAGCTCGGTGATTGTTAGCCGACACTTGCACTGGAATTGACTGGCGGTGTTCCAGACAGGCTTGTACACACACACACACACACACACACATACACACACACACTTTCATTGTCTTCTATCAAAAGACTAGCCACTGCAGGACATCTACAGTAGTTCCTCAAATGGCTCTCATTGCTGTGTGTGTGTGTGTGTGTGTGTGTGTGTGTGTGTGTGTGTGTGTGTGTGTGTGTGTGTGTGTGTGTGTGTGTGTGTGTGTGTGTGTGTGTGTGTGTGTGTGTGTGTGTGTGTGTGTGTGTGTGTGGTAGTACACCGTGTTGTACTCTGGTTTAATGACTTGCTGGATGCAGTGAGCTGCAGTCTCAGTGGTTTTGAAGCAGAGAAATGATGAGGCTCCTTCTGCGTTGGACACCAGTTTATATTTAGCAGCGTTTCCTCTGTTTCCACGCAGCAGCAGCAGAAGCAGCAGCAGTACTGAGTGGAACAACATTACTTTACATCATTGGTCACAACTGCCTCTTTAACAGAAATACATGTTGTGCTGATGCTTAGAATTATTTCATATGAAGCCTTTTTTAACATGTGTCAGATGTATCACTGTGGAACAACCCACATTCATGCTTTTATCTTAATATTTTGTTCTTAATGAAGTTAATTAAGCTTTATTTTTCATTCACTGACATCAAGATCACTTTTGCAGTTAGGGACACCCTGTTTAAAATCCTCACAAATGTTTTTAAGGGTTTAAAGAGTTAAACTTTAGAGTCCCCTCAGAGGAATTAGCTTCTGACTTGAGCTGCATTTCATTGGAGGAGAAAGTTAGCACTGGAAAGAGGTGAATAAGTAAGCAATACGTATCACAGTGCGTAAGAGCCGTATTCTGTTGTTTTATATATACCCTGCAACTGAAGTAGCTAAATAGAATTCAGCCATTAATAATTTCATTATTTACACCTGTGCTTGTCCTACTGTGACATGTTAAAATGTCTCTATGCCTCTGGTTAAATTTTCCCTGGCCAAGATATGAAATGTAATGGTACCTATGAGTCATGACATGTGCTCTTTACAACACATGTCCTGCTGGTTACCTTTGTAAGGCGGTATGACAGCCTGTAGTTGCTCTGATGTTCGGCGTATTCAGATGAAGCGTTCAACAAAACACTTTGAGCACTTTAGCACTGTTTTGGGTCAAAAATCACATTTGTAGGCTAATATTACCATCTTGGCAGCACCAACAGGGGTGCAATAAAGCACAGAGGAAAACACTTGTCTCATCACTATAAACCACTGCATTTAACATCGCAATAAACCAAACAGTTTTTTTAAATAAAGCAGAATGAAAACACTCAATCAAGTGGAATCAAATTTGGATTGTGTTGGAGACAAAGGTAAAAAGCTCTTGCTGCACATTGTGTGTGAGCAGTATTCAACAATGTTTGCCAGCCCATTTAATCAAAATGTCACAGGTTTCCTGGCAAGTGACTTCTGTTAAGGCAGAGCTGTTCTCAGCTGAAGTGCTTCATCCTTTGGGGGCAAATGAACCAGCAGGTGTGGAGTGATTTATTGAGACGCTACTGATCCATGCAGTTCTTTTTCTTCTTTCTCTCTGCAGAGAGGTCAGAGGTCATGGTTCAGTGTCCTGCTCAGGGACACTTCAGCAGGGACGGGACTGGACACCCCCGGCTGAAGGATGCCCTCTGAGCCGGCTGTGCCCCCCTGCTGTCGAGCTGCGTTCAATAATGTTTAATTTGCAGGCACCAGTTTTGGTCCAACTGGTGCCTGTTTTGGATTGATTAAATGTCCCCAAACTCTGTCACCAGAACAGCAGCTAAATCAGATTTGACTGTGTGTGTTTGTGTGTGTGACAGTGCAGGATTAAAGGCATCCTGGCAGCTCAGCAGGCGACTACACCTTTCTCTAGCTCTCACTTCTTCATCATCACGCCTCACTGTTTACTGTTCTATAAAGCAGAAGTGCCACTAAAAAAACCCTACAAAGACACTCATCTACTTGAAAAATGTCAAACCCACACAACTTTTCTTCAGCCAGGCTGTCCCGAGGTTTTAAACTACAGTTCTGGTCCTCATGAGGGCAGTGAAGCCTCCAGCCCACAGAGATTAATTGCACTGCAGTGATCTATAACTTTTAAGTTTGTCATTGTGGATTAAAAGTCAAAGTCACATATCACCTGGGGTGTCACAAGTTTGAGTTCTGCTTGCAAGCTGTGTCACGTCTGATCGCTCCCATCTCTCTCTCACCTTCGCCATCACATCATAGTTCCCATTTACTGTTCAAAACAGTGGAAATGATGCTAAATATCTTTTTTTCAAATCAATACAGCAGGAGTAGAAAGACGTGAGAAAATGGAAAGGGAGCACACGACTCAAGCAGTGGCTGAAATGAGCTACAAGACAAAAGTCAAAAACAAAGACAAAGATGTGTCAAACACTCCGAGTCTCACTTGAAAAACACTTTCTCTATTCAATGTTTTGACCACAAGTGCATCAGTGCATGCATGCAGTCCAATATTCCACGTATAGCAGAGTGGCCTCATATTGTTTAGAAAGAGTAACAGGGCTTTCACAACAAAGCCCAAACATTTGCAGCAAATTTCCAAAAGAGAGAGCAGCTGTGTGAACCATATCAGCACACACTGCGCTGGTTTTCTGCCAGGTTTTGTAGACAAAGTTTAACTGAATTGAACTTTGCCCCCTCATAAGCTGACCTCCACAACGGGCATCCAAGGGGAGGCAGAAGTTAATTCTACTGTAGAGGAGAATGTCTCTCCAAACTCCTTGACTCAAACATGGCAGAAAACATCAGGGAAGACGAGGACACCAGGTTAAAAGATGTTAGGATTATTTACATTCTGATTTAGTCTTTTACTTAGCTGCTTTGTGAGACTATGCAATTTATTTTATTTTGAGCTCTACCTTATGACAAATATTCAGTCTTGCACATTTGGTCTGGAACCTCTGTAAGATCTGAAAGTCATGTTATGTTACTTGACATACTGACAACTACTTTGTGCAGTGCGTTTCGCAACGCCCTCCGTTGATGACGCATCCTTCATTACAATGGTTCCACTCAAAACTGGTGAAAACGCAGGCTGGTTCGCTAGATAGTACCAAGGTTCAAATATTAGAAAATGTTGTAGCTTGTTCATTAGTGCCTTCCAAAACAACCCACAGGATTGTTCCAAAAACAACTCATACTGTATGAGGTTCTTGTTCCTCTCTGGTTAACTGAAGGCAACTATAACTACTTGTTTAAGGTTAAACATAAGCTGTGTCTCAAATCACGTACTTCCGTACTTACACTTAATATTTTGAGTGCATAAGTGCATTCACACTGACAAGTATGGCAAATGCAGTGTACTATGAGTATCTGGATGATGTACTCATAACGGTCAGAAAGTTGAGTGTGGAACGCTGCACACTTCTCACCCTCAACGGTCGCTGTCTTGGCTACGTAGCGGAAGGGGAGGACCACCAAAATGAAAATGGCGGCCGCAGTTGCGATTGTTACGGCTAAAAGTAAAAGCATGTTCATTTTTTATTCATTTTAATATAACTGAATTGAAATCAAGTGAGCAAACAAGCTGGTTAAAAGAACCCAACATCAACGGCTAGGAGGAGATGCTCTTCAATGTCACAACAATCAGACTTGTAGACTTGACTTACTTGAGACCTCACTGCCTGAAGAGTTGTCTGACGTGAGACTTCAAAGATTTGGTAAACTTCCCTGAAAAGAAAGAATGTAAGACAACAGGCAACCTTTAAATGGCTGCAAAGGTTGAATATGGAAATATTAGGCATGCATGGTAAGAAAACCGCATTAATATATCCTTAAAACGTGTGGCAGTTCAGTTGTACTACAGTCAGCACCACAGGATTCATATGATAAAATTACCTTGTTGACTGACCCAGTAATTACTCCAAACATATCAAATACTGTAATATTGGGACTGTGTTCCAGTTATTGGAGCTGGCCGAGCGTGCAATATATCCTTGCCCTTGAGTAAATCTACAAGCCACAGACCCATGCTGTGTAATTATGTTAATATGTCATACATTATTAACATGCGATACAGTTTATTGCTTGAGCATCCTCTCATCAGGTTCACAGATATCACTGGCTGATTGTGTGTGTGAGCGGAGCCAAAGAACATTGGAATTTAATCTGGTTGAGCAGCTGCTCGAGTCGCTCTGTACCACACACTGGCTGCCAAACCAGGGTTCACTGGCTTTAGATAATTTTTTTTAAAATTTCTCATTTCAATCCCTGGAATGGAACCAATTGAGGGACTGGATGAAGATCCACTCTCTCTGTTATCTTCCCACCTACAGCAGACTGCCTTCAGGTGAGTGTGCCTGTCCTCCGACATTTCTCTGCTGAGGGGTCCTTGAAAAGAAGAAGTTTGAAACCCCCAGATGTAACAGAGAGTAACTTAAAATGACATTAAACTGGAAATTGAAGCACCAAGAAAAAGGGATGTTTCATGGGGGTCTGTGCCTCACTTGGAGATTAGCAGGTAGCTGGAAGGTAAAGAAGAAACAGCAGTGTGGTGCAGCAGTTTGGCTGCAGGCATGGCCTCTATTCTCCTTCCAAGCTCCCCAGAGTGTATGGTTTGCCAACTTCTAGCATTACACACACATGACTGAGTCCAGCCGAACACATCATACATTCTCACACCACACAATCTGAATCTGCTACTCCTGCTCTACCTGCCACCTTGGTATCTAACAAGCCTATGTGCAGGTTTTAATGTACTACTCACATGAAAGGTGAAATTACACACAGTGGCTGGTGCAAAACGCAGGAAATGCACCAGAACCAAAAGTAAATGAATAAGTTATTAATAAGATGGCCCTCACTGCAGAGCATGCTGCTTTCCTTCCCATGTGGTCAGCTATGTGGACAAAGCAACTGCATCCATAACCTTATGAGATATCTTGCTGACAGACAAGCAACAAGACAATAATAGGATGAAAATGACCCTCAAACTGCCGTCAAAAACCAGCCTTTAGTCCAGGTAACACTGAACTCTCTTTACTACCTTGAAAGCACCTCAACTGCTCAGACAGTAGAGGGAGAAACCAAAACGTGTGGCAGTCTATATTTTAACTTGGACAGCATTGACTTAGAGACATGGAAACCCAGTGGGGGCTTCCTCCTGGCTGCTGCACTCTGCTGCCATGACTATGCACAACACTGATGATATATCTTTTCTGCTCCAACTCTGCATGACTGTGTTACCTCCCTGAGAAATACCCCACCAGCTGTTCTGTTGTAGAGGAATACCCCTGTATCCCTAATGTTTCCTCTAGAGCTATTTTTAAGTGTCCTGCGGTGTCCAGTCTCAAGTCCTCGTGGACGAGTTCAAATAAAGCAAGATATATCAGACTGGTCTGTAGTGCTAGGCCAGTCTTAACTTTGCCCTTAGGTTAGTCTAATGTAAGTTAGACAGTTTCACAAAAAATAAAGACTTATTTTAAGCCTAAAAGGTTAGCTATCCTACCACTAGGCTAACTCTAAGTAAGAGGCATGTTTCCATGGTAACAATCCGTGGCACCTGCCAACCAGTAGTGTCAAATGATAAAATAAAAGAGGAAAACATGGCAGACAATTTGTGGTTTGCTAACAGTGTTGTGGACGGAGTAATGACAAGAGAGACCACAGTTACATGTTGGAAACATACAGCAGAGTGAATAACAAGTTAGCAGGAGTACAGAACCCCGACAGCATCATGAAGCCACAGCAGCTCAGCTCTGCTACAGGTCTGCGCTGCACTGAGATTTTAAACTCCTGTTGGTGTGGTCACACTCTCTGCTGAATTTTCACAGTAAAATGTCCTTGGAAGACTTTCTGCTGGAAGCTGAATTGAAAATTAGTCCTACTTAAGATAGTCAAGAACTACACAGCTTTGTGCAGAGGATGAATTTAGATGTCTGTCTGAAGTCTGACTATTAGTTAGATCTAAGCCGGAGACAAAATAACTATCTTGTGAAACCGGCTCCTGGTCTAAGGGCGAGAGTCTAAGATTGGTGGTGCTGAGGATGCTAGGCTAAATTAGCTAGAGAACATTACCTTTGTTTACTTCTTTGTTATTTCCTTTTGTATTTTTGTAATGCTGTCTTACATCACCGTGTTCTTAAGTCACATGTAGAAAGGCTTATTGGCTATGTAGTCTTTGAAGTATGCTTTTTTTTCTCAGATGAAAAGGTTCTGCTTTGCTGTGGAGCATGTAAAGAGGATTTGGTGAAGTCATGTTAGACAGACAGGGAGGATGAGAGAGACTCAAGGAAAGAGTGTGAGAGAGGCGGGAATAACTTGATAACACGCACTGGAAAAGATACCGGTCTTCATCTCTTTAAGTCTTATGTTCAGTTCAGAGAACCTGTGGATTGGTGCCGTCTCCGTCTCACTGCTTCTGCTCTGAATACCACCCCTGCACCTTATCACAGTCAGAGGGCATGGTTGGACTACAACTAAAGGACAAAGGGACACTCTTAAACATCAGCAAAGTTCACATTTAGGACAGAAAACACAGACGACTGAAAGAGGAGAAGGCCATCGATGTAAAACTGGAACAGCCATCCCTGATTGGGAGAGGAGGGACTGCGACACCCCTTATCAGCTACTTCCACTGCTGCCCTGACATTTTACCCTGCCAGTTTCACAGGAAATCACATTTCCAGCTAAACAGCAGCCGACGCTGCAGCGACCACTCCATCCTGAAGATGACTGAATTCAGAAAAAAAATGGCTGAAACTCGTCAGCAGCTCCAACAGGGAAAGTTTAGCCTACTGATTACCATTGTTTTCTAGCCCTAGATTTGCAGCTCTTTCTGTTTTTTGTTTTTTTTATCAATCAGTATCAGGTCCTTTGGGTAACAGCATCAGATGTAAATGGTTCAGAGAATGGGACTCGATTCCCTGCTGCTCTGCCTCGAGGAATAAAGAGATAAATTGAGGCTAAGCTCCAGTGATGAATGGGTGTCATGTCCAGGGGCTGTGCAGGTACACCTAAGCTGCTTCAAGCCACACAAACAAGAGATAAGCTGCTGGCCTACACGTCACCTCAGCTCAGGCTTAATTCATAAATTTACTTCTTATGGCAGCAGAAACCTGGAGGGAAGAGGAGTGAGCCTGTGAGATGTTCAAATCCTGAACCAGATGGATTAAGTGGATCAGAAGTCTGCTGCCCTCCTTAAAGGAAGGAAAAACCCTCGTCTCACTGTTAACATCAGCCTGTGATCTTCACTGCACTCCACAAATTAGTAATGAACTGTTGAAACTTATAGTTTGCTGCACAGAATTCTCTCTAAATGCCTTGTGAACCTCTGCTTAGTGACTGATTTCCTATATAACAAAAAATATCTGTTATATCTCTGATTAAAAATATTTTTTCAACATAATTCTGTAATTTTCTGTAAGTTTGTTTTCAAAAAAGATCACATGCTGTAACACATTTCCAGAGCCCCTGAAGTCCAGAAAGATGGTACCATTTAACTTGTGCACACAGGATAACAAAAGGATATCTGAAAATCCCAGAAGTAGGTTTTGGAAAACCTGTTGCCATTCATTTCGACACGAGAACTGTGAACAATAATATCTTAATAATACAACCATTTTGTCACAATAAAATGAGAAGAGAATGGGAGGGTGGGGGCAACCAATCATATTAAATACACACCAACTCTATATGTTAAAATATGTCCCACTGAAGATGAAAGGAAAGAGGAATCACTATGTTTATAGTGAAATGTTAATCAGACTACAGTAACACACATCCACTATTTAAACTAGATGGGAAGTCAGAACACAAATAAAACCTAAACCTTGGGAGTATCCTAATATTTTGGTATAATTTGGTTCTGTTATTTGTCCTGGTATAAAACTGTGATGTTGATGTTGGTGATGCGGTTTCAAAGCCGCCTAATCAGCAGTAGGATCCAGTAGCTAATAGATTCCCAATAAAAGCGTGTGTTGTCTGAGAAACGACTTCCATTAAGGCTGATTTTGTGTATTTTTGCTCTTCGATCCAGTGATGGACTGGCCAACTGGAGCACGAGAAGTTTTCCCGGTGGGCTGCTTGACAATTGGGGCTGATGCAATGCAAAGTATACATATTTTTAAATAACCAGCTCCCGCTTAATTAAAAATGATCAAGTGCTGTGTGGCTGACTGGCCCAGGAGAGTGGGCGGTTGGGTATTACATCTTGCATGAATGGTTATGATTACTGACAAGTTAGTACTTAGAATTAACAAATTAGAGACGAACCACCAATGTAGACCATTTTACTTGCATAAGGATTTAATGAAGGAACAAAACCTACAAAAATTATAAATGTTGGTTGATTGGTTTATTTAAACCACTGTATCGTAAGAGCAACATGTTCCCCATGTTCTATTTTACGTAAGTTATTGTGATAAATATTAGTCAGTAATCTTGTTTACATGAAGTGTGGCATGGGCTGTGTGGGTGGTGGTGTATCGCTGGGGGTTTTTGGTGGGTCGGCCTGAGTCCAAAAGTCTCGATCCTCCAAGAAGAAATAAGAGCATTGAAATGTCCTTCATGCTGTCGGACCAGATTGATTTCCAGGATACATTTGGATCGAGGAACAATTAAATGCAGGTATCCAATACACCACAGCTGAAGCAATCTGATGATAAAGTCATGTAAGAGTGGACAATATGGACACAATCTTTATCAGTGTTTATATCATGACAAAATATCATCTCACAGTGTTCTTCACCTGACACTAAATACATGCATTAGCCAAATATGCATTCACACTTCATAAAGCGAGCCCTGAATATCACGTAGTGATGCCTGCTGGAGACCTGAGCTCCTGTAGTGAAGCAGAATGTGCTGTAGTATAATGTGAGTACTATTCACTATGTGCACTGAAGTTGTGATTTCCTGCCAGGCTGTTCAATACGCCTCCGAACGTCCACAACGCCTCCACCTCGTTTATGAAACTCAGAGCAGAACATTTTCCATTTCACCATGACATGAGGAAGAAAACCCTACACCGACAGGACGGAGTGTTTACAGTGAGCTGGCCTCTTCAATTTCAGCCACTTTCTTCTCTCTTTTTTTCCTCCCATCCCCTCGTTCTCTCTCACACTTCACATCTTCCTCTCACAACTCCGCTGACTCCATCTGGGTTTCTCTCTCGCCCACCTCGGTCTCTGTTCACGCCATAGTCCTGTCTCTCACTGTTCACTTTCCTCTTGTCTCTTTTTCAGAACCTTTTTTTTATTTTTTATTTCCATCTCTCCACCCTGCTCTCCATGTCAGGTGCTTTCTTTTCCCTGCCACTCTCTCCATTTCCAATATGCACTGATAAGTGGAAAATATTCACACAGCACAGCAAAATACTTTACTGACAAAAAATAGAAATAAAATTAAGAATATTATCCAGTGATTGTTTCTTCATTTTCACTGGTTTCACTGCTTCAATGCTTTTTTTGCAACATACTGTTTTGTATTTTCTTTTTCTTTATACCAAACCTATATTGGGATTTGACTTCCAAAGCTTAGGCAAGACTGTCTTCCAAAGAAGAACAAAAGCATCAGTCGTTTAAGGCAGCGCCCCAAAATGACACGTGTTTACGCTCAAGTGACAAAGTCCTCTAGTGGCCGCAGTAATTATAACGGGAGCAAACAATGAAGTCAGGGGACGTTATTACAGAGTGACAAAGAGCATTTAGGGAGGATGTCCGGGTGGATGGATGGGTCAACAGCAACCACGATGACTCTCTAACCTTAAGCAAATCAATTTTGTACCTAAACCTAACCAAACCTTAATCACAGTGTTGTCACATCATGAAATGGATCTATTTTTGTTTTGTAACAGTTCTGGAAGGCACAGACAAATGATGTCGTCCTGCTGATTGGGGCATCAGATCAGAAACTCTTCCATGTCTCATTCTAGAGGGCAAAGACAAACAACGTATTTTGTTGTTTACTTTGGAGAACTTGTTGGCTTAGGCTTGTGGCCCATTACCTGACACAATACTCCAGGGGTAAGACCTGACGCTGCATATGATGTCAGTCTTCATCTACAGCTGTTTCTAACACTATAAGACAGGATTTGACAACTCTGGACAGTTATCTCAGCCACAATTATTTTATCTTGATGATTGACAGGTAAATAGTAGAAATACGCCATTTACATTAAAAAGCAATCTACCAGGAATGTGCATCTGCACGTATTTGATTGGCCAACAAAGTACATGATGTTGCATTGCGTTGCAGCAAACGTTGAGGTTCAACTTTTTTGCTGACCGACCCTGCTGCACAACACAGTGGCGTCACTGATATCAACAGGGTGTCGACGTGTTCTGCAACTTGTTTTATGTCCAGAGGTGGTTACTGTATGTTATTTTTGTTTTGTGTGAGCTCACCAAACCAAATCCAGATCAACTCTGCTGAAAAGTTCAGTAAAGTATTGAATCTTGAATCTAATGTCGATCTGAACACGGCCTAAGCCTCACTACATCTTCAGTTGTTGCCTTTCCCTTAAATGAAATGATGTTTCTGAATCATTATCCCTCCACCTTTCAGATGCTACACTGATGTTCACTCTGGTTTCTGACCAGCACAGGAGGAGTATTTCAGAGGACCAGGGAGCATCCCAGCAAATACACAGAGCCTGGCCGGCTTTGTCTGTTTAGAGAGGCTAAAATCTCAGCAGCTATTGAGGTTTTGATTCGCTCTGATCAGAAACACGTATAAAGTCGCACTGTGTTATGGATATATGGTGCATGACTGTCTGTGCACCTGTAACCACAGTAATTGTACTTTGGAGGAAATCCTTTTTGATAGGATAAAAAAGTTATCTTGTCTTTTTGTTTTCTTTTTTTTAGCAAAACTGTCAAACATATCATTAGAAACAGGCACTGTCAGCAGATTGAGTGCAGTCCAGCCGTGAGCCGGGTTTCACTCTTCACTGTCAGTTGTTGTGATAATGCCAATAAAAACCCAAACTCTTCTATAACCGATTGTCATGAAGACATTAAGATAAATGGTATTCCTTCTATTGCCTGTTTTCTCTCTGCCCCACTCTTCCACCCTCTCCCCCTCCTCCAGCCCGTGCAGTGTCATCCATCCCGTATATTTAAGGTGGACAATTTCAGGGGGTTATTAGGATGAAGAGGCAGAGCTGGATGCAAGTCAATCCTGACATTAAGGTAATTCATCACACTATTGATGCTTCACGCTTGCCACATTCTGCATGCTGGGCCTGCGCTTCTGTTAGAGTGTGTGTGTGGGAGACAAAAAGAGTGTGTGTGTGTGTGTGTGTGTGTGTGTGTGTGTGTGCAGAGACTCGAGGGCTAATATTGCTTCATAACAGACTATTTTCCATGCCACATTACCCCTCTATCCCTCCTCCCTCCATCCTCTCTGCCTGTCTTGTCTCAGGCCCAATATAATAAAAAACCCCAGCATGCCATGGGCCAGCGCTGCCTTTCTGACTGTTTGTTGAGCGCGACTGATCGATACAGGCTGTGAATATTTTCCACTCATCTCTGTTCTGTTGTACAGAGCCATCGATCCGGCCTCAACAACACGCCTCTGAAGATACGAAGGTGAGTGTGGAGACGGACGGGAAGTCAGACAGGTGGCTCTTCAAAACGTCCTGGAATGCCAAAGAGCGAAACCCATTTCACCTCCGCGGTTCGATCGGTGGATTGCTCACTTTATATGTTCATGACAGCTGGGGAATAGGGGGGGAATGTCTCCGCTCAGAGACGAGAAGAAAAACGAGGAGAAGACGATGTCAAAACATCAGCGTCTGATGCAAACCGGGGAGATGAAAATGGCGACTGTGCTGCTGGTGTGCACAGACACATATCCATAACTGAGGCGTACAGAGTATATTAGAAAGGCTGTTCGTCAACAAGAGGTCACAGGTTCAAACAGCAAGAACTAAAGTGTTCACCAGAAGTATCATCCTGTCAGTATCCACGAGCAAGGCACGCACTCACTTATTGTCTCTCTTGACATGAAAGTGTAAATTTGAAACCTGCAGTTTTTTGCTTGGTTTTCAAAGCCTGTCAGTTCATCTCTTAGCTAGATATATGTGATATTATTATTTTTTAGGAAAGGTTGTGCTACTGAGAGATGTCATGATTTAGAACTGGAACTGCACAATAAGATATATTTCATATTATATGGTTATAATCTATATGCACCTCCTGTATGCAACCTGTATGAGTTTTATTGTTTTTCTGCTTGTATGTCCACAGGTTTTCAACAAACAACAAATATCTGTATATGAATGGATGGAGGAGAGTGTCCATGTTATTTATATAGATATAAGAACCATGTTTATGGGAAATTCAGAGCCTTAGTTCTGTCATAAAAATGCTATTTTCGTGTAAAATTGGCTTGCTCAGTTTTAATCTTTTATAATAGTCTTATGAATGTGTCACTCCTGGTTTATTTATTTATTTATTTTATGTGATTTTAATTTATTATATCTTTCTTTTCATTTGAGATTAGTATGATCTGAACTTCAGTTTCCAGCGAAATCACATGGCCTTCCTCAGTTTCAAGTATTCTGTCACGTGATAACATCCTCTGAGGAGGGTCATGAGATGTGACTGAAAGCTTTGGGAAAAACAAAGTAAGGATCCACTTGACTTTGTGGGAAATTTTATTCAGCAAATGTGGTATAATATTGAGTATAATGGTGAATCAGTATTGAATCATTGCAGGGTAAGGTCAGAGAGGTCAAATAAATCATAATCAATATTACAATATTATGTATAAGTCAATCAAAGTCAATCATATTGATAATGGTCAGGTAAAGTCAGGTAAAACAGGTTCAGTCATAATCATGATGTAGTCATGTGCTGTTGGATGTGGGCACAATCACAGAAGTCTTGTATTCTTAATGAAGTGCAGCAGCTGGCAGTGGGAGGTCAGAGTGTATCACACAGAGGAGTATTATTCTGAGGACAGTGGGAAAGAGTCATTGAGTGAAAACAAGCAGCTCCTCAGTTGATACTAAAAGAATAGTGTGGCCTAACAATGTAGCATGATCTATAAGAATATAACTGTATGATGAATCACTGGAAGTCTGAGAGTGCACAGCCAGGTGAAAACATCAGAGCCAGGCGAGCTGTGTGCACACAGACGATGCTAAGGAGCACAGTGACCTGCTAAAAGAACACAATGACCTTTAAGGAGTGTACAAAATCAGATGTTATGAAAACACCAGGAAACATGAAACAGAACTAATAAAGCACGAACAGCAGAGAGAGGATGCTATGAAAAACACTGAGAGCTCCAGCAGTATGAGTTTTTCTAAAACAGACAAAGTCATGAATATACACCATTAGCTCATAATCAATGAGGTCAGGCCTTTGGGATGTGGGATTCACCTGGACTTTGACACGATGTTGGGAGCACAGAAGGAGGGGTAACAAGAAGAGTATGAACAGTTTGAAAACATCACAGAAATTAGGCCGAGGTCAGCAGGTGGTTATACAACTTTGAGCCCACAGAAGGAGGGGTGAAAGGGTGGCTATAAAAGAAGATGTGTGCGTTGGATTGTCAGTTACTTCATGGACTGACTCAGGTGTGTGTGTGCTTGTACGCTTGACTGTTGGTTGCTCCATGAACTAACTCAGGTTTGCTGTACTTGTTGATTTGTCAGTAAACTCTATTCATATTAGAACTCTTTTGACTCAGTTGAATTATTTTTGAGTATTGAAGTGTACTTATAGTGTGGTGAAAATCCTGAAGACATCTGGCCCATCTTCGAGATTTTTCTCCCACAACTTTTTGGGTCAAACTGCTGTTTCCAAGGTCAAGAATGGCCCTTCAAGCTGAAGAAGGATTGTGTTGCCAGTGAACAAGTTGGGTGTCAAACGGGAGGTATGAAATTCAAGGATTACAACAGAAGTTTAACTGTGTCTGAAGTTTGAGCTGAAAATTCATTTGAGACTTTTCTTTCTCATAACAGGAGGAACACAACAACGAAAGAAGGGAAAGAGAAATTGCACCGAAACAACAAATTACGACTGAAATTGCAGAGTTTGATTCGTACAGGATTAGTATTATCAGGGGGGCTCTGTCTTCAGCAGAATGTGGAAGGCAATTTGCACTTTTACTTTACAAATTACAGACGCTGCAGATTCGTTGAAATCACTGGCAGTTTCCGCAATTATTACAAATCACCGGATGTCCCTTGGTAGCATTAGAGCTGAGTGAACAAGTTATGAGAGAATAAATGCTGAATTTCTGAAGTTTTAAACCAAGAGAGAGAGAAATAGTAGGTGGTTTTGCACTGGGGAAAATTAGGGAAAAAAAGTGTGAATCAGTGACTTTATATCCTCTACAGGCACCATTGTCTGATGTGCTTTTATACCGTCAGACATTTCTTTTGTCATTTTCTGGTAAATACCACTAATTTTTATTCTTTTTCAGATGATGTGCACTTCATTTTGGAATAAAATGGTCCCATTTCTCTGGAATATCTGATTGATTTTCTCTGGCTGTAGTTCAGGTCTCAGTAGGGTTCCTTCTAAGATCACCTGCCCCCCCACCTGAGCTGTGACGCATGTAAGAAAGCTTCCTGTGTCGCTCTGTGGTCGAGCGCTTGTTGTCAGTGAACTTCGTGTCGGGTTATTAAAGTTAGATCACGCTGATAAAGGTTGTCCTCTCGCTCTGCCTCCGCTCTTCCCAGAGACAATGGGCTTATTTTTAGCTGAGTAACACACACACACACACACACACACAGTCGACACACATGCACGCTCGATCGTGAGCCCAAACTCCTTCACAGAGATGCACGCCGACAGCAGAGATGTCGTTTTGTGCATGACAAAAAAATGTTTCACACACAAAAAGGACTGTACGCATTCACTCCCATGCACGTCTCTCACATCAACAGGGTCTGAATCATTTAAGAGACATGGAGGTGTGTGCAGAGTCTTTTCTTTCCACCACTCTCATCTTATTTATGACCTTTTAAGGAGAAACAGGAAGAAAAGTTTAAAAAGGCTAAAACTGCAGCCAAATTCAACCTTAATTAGGAGACCTGTAGGTGTTAGGGTTGTGTTGAAGCCTACAGAGCTACTTCTGACCACAAATCAAACACAAAGCCTGATATGTTGTAAGACTAATTTATGGACATGTTAGCATTAGGGTGGTGTCAGTATAGGTGTAGCTGAATCAACAGTATAAGCTGCTGGAGAAGCAAGAGTAGTGTGGGACTCATTAAAAGTCTAATAGCGCCTCTTGGCTCCGTTGGATCAAGGGTCCTTAACCTTTTACAGGCAGGAAACTCCCTGAGCTGCACTCAGGCTCATTAAAACATATTACTTCTTCACAGCTGAATGCAAACCAAACAAGAAGGGCAAACTACCAAACACCTCATTAACAATGTGACATTTAAAAATAAAATAAAAAGCTAAAAAATGGTCTCACGTCGACAGCCAGACTCATTAAAACCCATTACTTCAGTTTAACTGCAAACCAAACCAAGAAGCCCAAACTATAGAACCAATTATCAGCCTTATGTTAGAAAAAATAGCTGTTATTGTCGTGACGTGGAGCTCAGAAACTGCTGGAGCCGAAAAGAAATCAAGACTGAGTAAACTAAATGGACTGTATTTAGTTACAGTGTTTGAGTCTCACCTTGGAAACAGGCTTCTGCTGTAATGTCACGATCCAACTGAACTTGGCTCCTAAGTCATATTTACAAAATTCACAAAAAATTGCTAGTCAGATGTGTCAAAGTAAATACGCATTTGAATTAAATGTTGGCATTAAATATCAGTTTATGCACAAATATTTTGAATTTCCAGCTTTTTTTGTCGATTTAGGTTTTTCTTATTTTGTGTTTTCTTCTCGGTTTGTTTCTTTATTCCTCATAATAAACTTTCTGTCTATATTATACTTCATTCTCTCTGACTTTGACTTTCTTTTGCAGAGCAGAGGCTTGTCTTTTTAAAGATTTGGATTGAGATTGCAGGAAGAGACGGAGTAAGGAGAATTTTCTTTTTTTTAATATGTGACCAAACTGTACAGATGTCATTTACACTTTGCTGATATCCGGCCGCGAGGTGAGCCAGACCTCCTCCAGCTGTTGGACTGGCCAATCAGATTGCTTGATGTAAATTTACACCTGTGTTAACAAGATATCCAGCTACGGATCACGTTAATACCAGGTGGTAATGCGGTGTAGTGGCATCTCACTAGTTTACCTGAGCAATGTAATGCATGTAAAGAAATCTCAACAAGAAACGTCCTACTTTGGACAAACAACTGACAGCAAACTCCACAAGCAT
>VMKM01002251.1:0-81165 GCA_008360985.2 Macquaria ambigua
ACACACCGTCAGTAGATGGCAGTAGGATCAAGACTAGAGAGAGAGAGAGTGAGTGTGTGTGTGTGTGTGTGTGTGTGTGTGTGTGTGTGTGTGTGTGTGTGGATCTGGATGTGATTGATTTGTTTATATTGAACTGAATCTGTTTCATATCTGAACACATGTGAACCCGTGAGCAGAACTCCATGTGGACTCAGCAGCTTCCTCTGCAGTGTTTTAACTGTTGAGCGTGGAGCTGAGAGTGAATGCAGCTGGAAAGTTGCTGTATGATACAAACTCTCCCTGATACATGTAATCAGATCTAAATTCAAATGAGTCCAAATTCCAGCAGAAGAACCCCCACGAGCCACCAACCAAACTCTGTACAATTTTCTGAGTATTTAACAAACAAAAACACAAAATCCACATTTTATGTAAATTCAACTGTAGAATGATTTACTGTGAATGAAGTTTCCAGAGTCCCTCAATTCTGTCTGCAGGTGGTTCATTGTGGCAGAGTCCCTCAGTTTTGTCTGCAGGTGGGTTGTTGTATCCACAGACTGCGAACTTGTCTGTTTACACCAAAACACTGGTGGATACAATTAGGTTTTATATGTCAACACACCAGAACTGACTGAGTGGGGACAGAGGAAGTAAAGGAACCTCCACTGAGGAATAAACAAAAAATATAATAAAAAATAAAATAAACGACCCAAAATAAAATACTGAAATAAAATAAAGAAATCTGCCTCTCATCCTCCCTCATTTCATGTCACCTCTTTACATGCAAAATACTTGATGATATGTAAAACGATAAAAGAAAAAGATAAAAATAAAAAAAACAGAATAGAGAAAAAATATATAGAAATAATAATAATCTGTAAAAAAACAAAACATATAAACAATTAAAATGAGTATTAATAAAATTTCCCACTGAATTGTTGACTCAGTAGAAGTATGAAGTGGCATGAGATTAAAATACCCAAGAAAGTACAAGTACCTCAAAACTGTACTTAAGTACAGTATTTGAGTTAATGTCCTTAATAACTTCTCAGCCCTGCTCGTCACAGCAGGCTGGTTTCTGTGGGGGGACAGAGCCTTCAGAGTCCATCTCTGTTTATAAATCTAGACTTTTTAGCCAAAAGCTTCATTATTGGAGGTTTCTGCCTTTTTTTAATGTCCTTGAGTTACATGAAAGACACTTCAAATCAAATGTATTAAATATGCTGCAGGAAGAACTGACAGTGTGAACAACTATTAAAGGTTTCCAGGGTGACCCTGTGCTGACACAGTCCAGCCCGAGGCTGACGTTAATCTCTCCACTGTTGCTATCTAATAAAGTAAAAATACCAATTTAAAAAGGGCAAATAATTCCAATCAAATCGTGGACAGACTTCAGAAAATGCTGCTGTGGTACTTTTATTCATTCAAAGGAGGTCACGGTGAAGGAGGCTGAGAAATAACAACCTGTCTGTCCTCTCTGTCTGTCTTTATTCCACCAATCAGCTCGTCTTCACACTCACTCACACACACACACACACACACACACACACAAACACACAGAGCAGCTGTTGAGCAGATTATCGTCTCCCTGCAGAGCGGAAAGACGAAGACAATGTCCAGCTGCTCCACAACAATGCAGATCCCCCCACTATCCTGAGCTATGGGAGTGATGGGAGGTATGGGAGTGATGGGAGTGATGGGAGGTATGGGAGTGATGGGAGGTATGGGAGGTATGGAGAACATGTCAATGGTTTGAGTCCCAGCAGCTGCTGGTGTCTCTCTGACATGTTTCAAAACCAGAATCAAAAATCTGTAACCTTCAGTCAGACTTCTTAGAGCTGATCAGTACCGATCAATAACTTAATCTGATCTGAAAATGATCTCAGCTATTGGTGACTGATTGGTTCCTGTTTTTAAATACATTTACAGATTAGTTGAACAGCAGGATTTCAGATCCAAACATCGTCTGTGTTTATCATCCAACTCGCCATCACGTCTGAAAAACTCTCTGAAAACCAAATGAACCTGAATGCCTCAATTCAATTCAATTCAGTTTTATTTATATAGCGCCATATCATAACAAAGTTATCTCAGGGCACTTTTTCGAGTAGAGCAAGTCTAGACCGACTCTTTATATTTACAGAGACCCAACAGTTCCCACCATGAGCAGCACTAGGCGACAGTGGCAAGGAAAAACTCCCTTTTAACAGGTAGAAACCTCGAGCAGAACCAGGCTCTGGGTGGGTGGTCATCTGCCTCGACCGGTTGGGTTGAAGGGGGACGGGGGGAGCAGGAGAGAGAGAGCAGGAGGAAAGAGAACATACAGCAGCACAATACAGTTCCACACAGAGATGCAACGCAATGGCCGCGGTAATGGCATGGATGTTAACACCAACAGAAACAACACTAAGAGCAACATTATAGCAGCAACACTAATAATAATAGCAACAGCAACTGCAGCAGCGGGTGCAGAGGAGGAGCACGGGGGCAGCAGGTGCAACCATAGATCCAGACTCTACAGCTCCGGAGGCAGAAACACCTGCAGAAAGCAACAGAAGGAGAGAGAGAAAGGGAGAGAAAGCACACAACTACGGGAAGAAGTTGAATTAGTAACAAGCATTGATGGATATGAGGGCGTACAGATGGAGAGGAAGAGGAGGAGAGAGGAGCTCAGTGCATCATGGGAAGTCCCCCGGCAGTCTAGGCCTATAGCAGCATAACTAAGGGGGGGCTCAGGGGTCACCTGAGTCAGCCCTACTATAAGCTTTATCAAAGAGGAAAGTCTTAAGCCTGCTCTTAAATGTGAGGAGGTTGTCCGCCTCCCGTACACAAACTGGGATCTGGTTCCACAGGAGAGGAGCTTGATAGCTGAGGCTCTGGCTCCCATTCTACTTTTAGAGACTCTAGGAACCACAAGGAACCCTGCATTCTGGGAGCGCAGTGCTCTAGTGGGGTAATAGGGTACTATGAGCTCTTTAAGATATGATGGTGCCTGACCATTTAGGGCTTTGAAGGTAAGGAGAAGGATTTTAAATTCTATTCTGGATTTTACAGGGAGCCAGTGTAGAGAAGCTAATATTGGAGAGATATGATCTCTTTTCCTGGTTCTTGTCAGTAAACGTGCCGCAGCATTCTGGATCAGCTGGAGAGTCTTAAGGGACTTATTGGGGCAGCCTGATAGTAGAGAGTTGCAATAATCCAGCCTAGACGTAACAAATGCATGGACTAGTTTTTCTGCATCTGTTTGAGACAGGATGTCCCTGATTTTTGCAATGTTACATAAATGAAAAAAGGCAGTTCTTGAAGTTTGTTTTATGTGGGAGTTAAAGGACATATCCTGATCAAAGATAACTCCAAGATTCCTTACGGTGTCGCTGGAGGCCAGGGCAATGCCATCTAGAGAAACTATATCTTTAGATAATGTGTTTTGAAGGTGTTCGGGGCCAAGTACAATAACTTCGGTTTTGTCTGAGTTTAACATCAGAAAATTGCAGGTCATCCAGGTTTTTATGTCCTTCAGGCATGCTTGAAGTTTAGCTAATTGATTAGTTTCATCTGGCTTGATCGATAAATATAATTGGGTATCATCTGCATAACAATGAAAATTTATGGAGTGCTTCCTAATAATATTGCCCAAAGGAAGCATATACAAGGTAAACAGAATTGGTCCAAGCACAGAACCTTGTGGAACTCTGTGACTAACTTTGGTGTGCATAGAGGATTCATCATTAACATGTACAAACTGATATCGATCTGATAAATAGGATTTAAACCAGCTTAGTGCGGTGCCTTTAATGCCAATTAAATGTTCTAGTCTCTGTAATAGAATGTGATGGTCAATGGTATCAAATGCGGCACTAAGATCTAGTAAGACAAGTACAGAGACAAGTCCTTTGTCAGATGCAATTAGAAGGTCATTTGTAACTTTCACTAGTGCTGTCTCTGTGCTATGATGCTCTAAATCCTGACTGAAAATCCTTAAACAGCTTATTGTTGTGTAGAAAGTCACACAACTGATTGGCGACTGCTTTCTCAAGGATCTTAGAGAGAAAAGGAGGGTTAGATATAGGTCTATAATTTGACAAAACCCCTGGATCAAGAGTGGGCTTTTTAAGAAGAGGTTTAATTACAGCTACTTTAAAGGACTGTGGCACATAGCCTTTTAATAAGGACAGATTGATCATATCTAGTAAAGAAGTGCTAACTAAGGGTAAAATTTCTTTAAGCAGCCTAGTTGGGACGGGGTCTAAGAGACACGTTGATGGCTTAGATGAGGAAATCATGGAAGTTAGCTGATTAAGGTTGATGGGAGAAAAGCAGTCTAAATGTACATCAGGTTTTACAGTTGTTTCTAAGGTTCCTGTGTTTGAAGATAAGTCAGTACCAACTGAGGGCAGGAGGTGCTGAATTTTGTCTCTAATAGTTAGAATTTTATCATTAAAGAAGCTCATGAAGTCGTTACTACTGAGGTCTATAGGAATACATGGCTCAACAGAGCTGTGACTCTCTGTCAGCCTGGCTACAGTGCTGAACAGAAACCTGGGGTTGTTCTTATTTTCCTCTATTAATGATGAGTAGTAGGCTGCTCTGGCATTACGGAGGGCCTTCCTATAAATTTTAAGACTATCTTGCCAGGCTAAACGTGATTCTTCCAGATTGGTGGAACGCCATTTCCTTTCAAGTTTCGCGATGTTTGTTTTAGTTTGCGGGTTTGCGGGTTATACCATGGAGCTAACCTCCTCTGTTTTATTATCTTCTTTTTTAGAGGGGCGATAGAGTCGAGTATTATTCGTAGTGAGCCTGCAGCACTATCAACAAGATGATCAATTTGGGAGGGACTAAAGTTAGCATAGGAGTCATCTGTTACATTGAGACATGGAACTGAATTAAATGCCGATGGAATCACTTCCTTAAATTTAGCTACAGCACCATCAGATAGACATCTAGTGTAGGAATGTTTGCCTAATGGCGTGTAGTCCAGTAATAGGAATTCAAAAGTTAATAAAAAATGGTCTGATAAAAAAGAATTCTGTGGAAAGACTATTAGATGTTCAATTTCAATGCCATAGACAAGAACAAGGTCGAGGGTGTGGTTAAAACAGTGAGTGGGTTTATGTACACTCTGACAGAAGCCAATTGAATCTAATAATGAGATAAACGCAGCACTAAGGCTATCATTTCCTACATCCACATGGATATTAAAATCACCTACAATAATTATTTTATCTGTTTTAAGGACTAAACCTGATAAGAACTCTGAGAATTCAGATAAAAATTCAGAATACGGTCCAGGAGCTCGGTACACTATAACAAATAGAATTGGCTGTAGTATTTTCCAGGTTGGGTGCTCTAAAGCATAGCTAGTCTTCCTGGGTCCACATTTAAAAGAAAAAAACATAGTCAACACAAATGTCAAACAAAAGACATATATTAGAGAATAACATTAAGATGTAAAATGTACACAGTTTGGCAGATACTGAATCTGTTTGCCCCTCAGGATCCGGTGGACTTACAGTCGCAGTGATGTCATGATCATGCTCTCTGTTGGAAGATGCAGTGTTGCTTCTGCTTCACTTCTCTCAAGGGATACATATTGTCCCATCATTAATAATCACAACCTTTCATATTCCAATTAGCCAAGGACCAGAGCTACAACTGGCCCTGACTCAGTTCACCAAATTGCAAAAACATGTTTTTTCTCACTTCCCTCTAGTGCTATCTATCCATGCAGAATGTTTTGGTTTTAGATGTCCAGGTTTTGAGATTTAAGACATCTGCCTCCAACCTAATACAATCAAGGTGAATAGAATGTAGCTAGTGGTGCTCAAAACATTGAAATTGAAAATGAAAAAACAGCATCTTTTTCCAGTGTGTGAGTTCTGTCTCATTCTCGGTAACCCACAGAACACACTATCAACTATTTCTTAGGTAGAAAGCAGTTATAATGAAAACTGCTCACAGTGAGGTCTGTGGGTTATAAAGAGTAATGGGAAACTGTTTCTTGAAGGACAGATTGCTTTTGAAATTTTAAAGGGCACTTTTAAATGCTGTGACCAACACAAACTAAATTCCATTCACCTCCATCTTATTGGGGTGGAGGCAGAAATCTAAAAGACAGATATCTCAAAATCTGGACAAATACAACACAAACTACAAAACTATCTGCATTGAGAGATAACGCTGGAAGTAAGTCAAAAAAAAAAAAAAAAAATATATATATATATATATATATATATATATATATATATATATATATATAATTGTTCCTAGAAGGTGGCACAGCAACTCTGAGTCAACACTGGGTACATTTGCAGGTGAGACTGGCATAAAGACCAAGATCACAAAAATTTGGGCTAGAGACCAAACTCAGTGCTCAAATGTCCTACATCAGGAGTCGCCTCATTTATATTGCGCAGCCTTTGAAGGTGGAGCCTAGCAGGCATCTACTCCACAAATCAGCCCCTCACATCACAGAGATGAAAACGAATGGTGCATTTAGGTGCTAAACGTCAACTCGTAAAGTCATTTCCAAGTTTACCATCAGACAGCGGCAATGGAACAACTGACACAGTGATAAGAAGTTCCATGACACTCAAGTTATGACCTTTTAACTTTAACATGGATTTTTCTGTAACAGACTACCTGTAGTGATGAATGACATTTCAATAAAGGAAAATCAGTTGGAAATGTATAACAACATTTATTAACACTACCAACAGAAAATAACTTTGGAAATTTAAACTCCAAAGCATTTTTTTTTTTTTAATAAGCCCATGAAAATAGGGGCTAGAACAGGATCCCACAGTCTAGATGTTGGTGGTGGATTAGAGCGTGTACTGTAGGTATAAAAATGGAACTTCTCTCCCAGAACAATCTGAAGATTATGGTGGTGGGTTATGTTACGCTAGTGGTTCTCAACGGGGGCATTCAGAGAATGTCAGGGGGCACTGGAAGCAATATTAAAAGGGGGACGGTGAGGTATTCTTGGGGGGCATTTGAGTTTTCACCAAAGATTCATGACAAAAGGAGTTGAAACTTGCAACTACTTGAATATGGTCTGCAACATTCTAAAACCTGCCAGTTTACACCAATGCGACTAGATGAGACGGTTTATCATTTCCATAGCAACAACTATTTACTTCAGTGTTTCTGTCAGCTTTCTGTAGTGCAGCTCCATGCTGGCTTCATGGGAATGGGACATCAGAGAATCATCTATAAAATTTCACCAACATGGCGTTTACTGTGTCAACTCAGGAAAATGGAGGCTGTCTTCCTTGGTATTCGCCGTTGAGGAAATTAAGAGTTTTTTCCTCTCGAAAGCATTAATTTCTCCCAAGGATACACTGTGAACGCTGTGTTATCGCCGTGGTTACAAATTTACAAGAGGGATATTCCGCTGTCGGACTTCCTGTGAAAGCAACTTAGTGTCTAGCATCCAGACACACACTATAACACTATTCAGTTCACGTGGCTTTATTGGCATGACTGCATACAAGACAATGTTGCCAAAGCATATTAACACAAACTATACAATCATCATAAACATAAACAATTTTTAAAACAATATTAAAAGTTTACCGCTGCAACTTTTCTCTGCAGTGTTCTGAAACGTTTCGTCTAGCCGTGAACTTTAAAGTCTTCATTAAACATCTTTAATAAGTCTATGAATAAAAGGAAATGTGAAATAATTTACCAGGTTGAATTTGCCTGGAATAGCACAAAATAATGTCAGACCAAACTCCATTCAAAAATCTGCTGAATTAATTCTGCCCTATTTAATGCCCGGGGCTGTTGGTGGTTAGCATTATATTTAGTTGAGATTACCATCGTCCTTAAACTTAGGGTAACACAGTGATGACAGACAAACGTTGTTATTTCACTTACAATTATTGGTAGTTTCATTACACAGCTTTACAAAGTTATTTAATTAAGGAAATTTCCTTTGTCTACTGAGTGTCCAGTTGTGGGAAATCATTGTGTGGGAGGGGGCCGCCCGCAATTCCTGGCCTGTTAAGCATTCTATGACGTCAGCGATGCTGTCGAGGGTGCTACCATGTCTGAGGGGGAAGCTGTTGATATTATTAATATGTATTTCATTTAGGTTTTGTGAATGGCGGAGAATGACACATTTGGGAATGCATTCAAGTACGGTGGGAAATTTGAGATCCTGTACGAAATGATTCTGTGGGATTTGTTATTTTCTGAGTCTGAGATATTTAGGGTGCCTAACCCAGTAGTGGGGATGGTGAGGGCCTGATACAACATACAGAGAGGTATGTCCGTATATATTCAGTTGTCTGGGGGAAGCCAAGGGGGAAGGTCAGGCACAGCAGATGCCAGGGCTTGTGCTGTTATTTCGATTTTGTGCTGTTATGAGTTGATTTATCCTCAGTTTCTTATGTCAACAGTTTTTTTCTAGTTTTCTTGTTTTGCACGTTTCCTGGTAGCACCTGTAAATAAATGTCCACCTATGGTATCTTCAACAAAGCCTCTTGAGTCTGCCTCCTACTTACCAGTAGACCCTCTGGCGATGCTATCTCACAGAACTCTAAGGCCATTTTTCTTTGAGCCAGATACAGTCCACTAATCATCATTAATTCGTTTTGTTTAGAGTTGCAGGGTGTGTGAAGCCCACAGCTTCACTGTGAGGATGGACTTCTGTAGAGCTGTGTGCATTCACTGGGGCTAAGCTAGGTGTTGATGGTCAGTGAATCCTGCCAAACTGTAGGCTGGCTGCTTGTTAAAACTCAATGTGTCGTTGCCACAACTTGACAGATAATGTCAAATTCTAATTTGCATATGAGCATACTGTACTTGTTACAGACTGCTTTTGGTGAGGGAGGATGCTTCACCGATATGAATTGCAGTGATCAGCAGGCAAACAAGCAGCCTAATGTGCATGCATTGGCATCAGCTGGAGCCATGTGTTGCTAAATGACTTGGCAGTCAACACAACAATGTTCGTCTGAAAAAAGTTGCTAGATTTGTCGCTTGTAGCCAGGGTGTAAGAACAGTTGCTAAATCTAGTGCCAAAGTCACCAGCCTGACAATAGTGATAAGAACTGTGTGTACAGTATACATCAAAAGTAAAAGCTTTTACGAACTGAGTATGGGCTAAATCATTGCTTTGTTACAGCAATGACAGAAGAGCAACACAATGGATAATGTCTGTTATATCTGTTTACATAGATTATATCCCAGAAATGTATGTATTATTGTAGATAACCTGAGTAAATTTGTTACTGTTACAAGAAAACTGTTAAAACAGCCCTTCACGATTTTTCAAAACTGGCCCCTCCAACATAATTCAAATTTCTTATAACCAAGTAATCTCATTTAAAAGAGTATATATTAAAAAAAAAGACAACTCTGCAGTCCTGAGCAGCAGCAGGAGAGTTTCCCAACCGTTGACTTTCCACTTCAATAATTACCCAGGAAAATCAGAGGCAGGTTACACCACACAGACAGGAGGGAGTGGAAAATGCTGTCTAACCTCTTTCACTCCTCCCCCCTTCCTCCTTATAACAGTGCAAATACTCACACTCACTCACTCACACACACACACACACACACACACACACACACACACACACACACACACACACACACACTCTAACACCTCCTGTTGCAAGAGTGTTCACCCAGGCTGGTAGACATTAACTCCCAGTGAGACGCAGTTAGACTGATAGTAAGGGTAGTCATGCCCAGTCATATCAGTCTGTCTCTCACTCATTTTTCTCCTCAGCATTCTTCAGTTGCATGATGCCCATGCATTACACATTCAATGCCATGACGCTTTCTGTAGACAAAAATAAACATAACAAAACTATTAACTATATATGAATGTGTATGTGTGTACCAAAACTTGCCTCTACAACAAATCATCTACCATGCAGTGAATAACAGTGCTTTATACTCACTCAGAGGTTGAATTATTAAAGATTTGCGGCACTTTTAGATCATCCTCACTCTGACCCCATTTACACTGTATTACACTGTACACCTATTCATGTGTTTTGGGCAGGGAGCTATCCAATGTTTCCTTTATAACCCAAGTAAAAATGTGAGGTATTTGGCTCATCATTTTATTCTTGTGGAGGTATTTCATCTTCATTAGGATAAAACACACACACACACACACACACACACACACACACACACACACACACACACACACACATTCATCATGACTATGTGAACCAAGCCCAGCAGTGCAACTCTTAAAGCCACAGTCAGAACACGTTCCTCCTTCCCTATTTGGTGTTCCTCATTCCATAATTCACTCAATTCATGAACTCAGACTGATTCATCTAGCAGCATAGACCAGTGACGGGGCTACGTTTTTTGACTTTCCGCTTGTCAGGAGGAGAACGAGTAAACTGGAAGCCAAAGTATCCAGCTTAGGAGGAAGTATTATCACTGAGCTCACTGCACAGTTTACTATGGTGGTTTTCAAATATGTATATATATATATATATATATATATATATATATATTCAGTTGATGTTCCTGGCTGCCCCACAGTCCTGTGTCTGAGATTTCTGCCTCCACCCTAATACAATAGAGGTGAATGGAATTTAGTTTGTGCTTCACACAGCACTGAAAAATGACACTCAGAACATTTAACAGCAACATGTCTTTCCAGAAACAATCTCCTGGTTACCCTGGATAATAGAGCTCAGCTTGAATAGTTTTCACTGGAGCTATTTCTACTGAAAAAATAGTCCCTTTTGAAAACTGTTCAAAGTAACAGGGACACAGTTTCTGGAAAGACACATTGCTATTGATTTACTAAATGTATTTCTTTCAATGCTGTTAACACAAACAAAAATCCATTCACCTCCATTGTGTTGGGGTAGAGGCAGACATCTGAAAACATGGACAAATTAAACCAAAACTATCTGCATGGCTAGATACCACGGCAGGGCGGACAGGAAATACAATCTGGATGAGAGATAGAGACATCACTGGAGGGAAGTAAGACAATATGTTTTTTTTCAGATCTAAGTTAAAGCTGCATTGATTGAAACCGTAAAGTTGCGGACCAGAAACCAAAACAAGCTGAAAGAAGATAAAAAGGTGCAGCGAGCTGAGGAGAACTGCAGGGTTTGTGATAATTCTCTGTGAGATCATCACTACGAGCAACACCTTTAACATTTACATTATTCGACCTATCATTTCACCCCAGCTGTGTGGTAGATTTCAAATGTCAGTATACATTTCTCTTAATCACATGAAGGATATATTCTCTTGTTTGCAGGTTCCCATTTGTCTGCGGCATTAGTGAGGGAGCAGTTGAAAGTCCAGCTACACTCACTCTGCTAATTAACATGAGGGCAAAGTTGGCCTGATTTTTGTTTTTTAATTCCCCTTTAATCACAGATCAAATCATTCACAGCATTCTTCTGAGTATTTAGCAGTACAAGGACTTAGCACTCTTACTGGGCCTTATTTATGCCTCAAATCTGCTATTCTGAAGTGCTTCAACACTTGTGTACGACATTAATTCCTAATCTTTTGTGAAAGTGCTACCCCAGAGGTGGCAAAGCGCTCCCACATAGTTTTTCTGCTTCCTGACTCAGGAGTTCATGCTACAGGAACTTTCACATTTTTTCCAGTCAGCTGTCATTCAGCAGCAGGAATAACGTTCACAAGTTCTTAAACCTTAAGCCAATACCAGAGTTTACCTGACAGAACTTCACTAAATGAAGTAGAAAAGCTGTCATTCAAATGATCTGTCATATAAAACATATTGTGTGTATTTATTGTAACACAAAATAATAAACAGTAACAGATACAAAAAAAGGTAAGGACTTCTCAGCATGAACCACAACATTAAGACATGAAAGACTCAAAACTAAACTGTCTCTGGCTGGACAGATCAGGAAATACAGTATACAGAATATGCACGTTGCTTCATCTGTATACTTACCTAGTAGATTTCACAGTTAACTGGGACTGAGTACATATTCTGTAGAAGTGCCACCATGATTATCAATCTTCTATTTGCCTTGATATTTCCAAAATATAAAAGAATATAAAAAAATATAAAAAAAAGTCCAACCAAGAATAAGTTGTTCATCTGTGCATTATAAAATGGCCTATAGTATTGTGTTGATGCCCCAAACAGCAGGATAAAGACACACCAGCAGCGGGGTGGCTGCATGGTTGGCAGTGTTGGTTGGCCAAGACTGAAATATATCAACAACTATTAGATGTGTTGTCATAAATAATTGTGCAGATGATCACAATCACCAGAGGATGAAACCTACAGACTTTGGTGATTGCTTGAGTTTTCCTGTAGTGCCACCAGCAGGTTGACATTATTGATTAAGAGTGAAAGCTTAATCAATTTTCACTATCATAAGATCAAATTTTTCCTAATGATGATGTATCCTAATGATTTTGATGATCCCAACTTTTCATCCAGCGCCACCAGCAACAAGTAGATGGATTGCTATGAAATTTGGTTCAGACAGTCATGCTCCCCTCAAGATGAATTGTATTTGACTGTTCCCCTATAGCCCCATCATCAGGTCAAATTAATTTGGTTTATGACCAAATACCTAAAAAACTAATGACATTCCCATTAGCCTCAGCTGGGCTTTGTGTTTACTGCTAATTAGCAAATGTTAGCATGCTAATACGCTAAACTAAGGTTGTGAACATGGTAAAGATTATACCTGCATGTTAGCATGCTGATGTTAGCATTTAAAAGCATTTAACTTTAAGTGCAGCCTCACAGAGCTGCTAGTGTGTGTCCATGGTTGAGATTATGAAAAGATTGTCCTTGTTCTAAGAAGTCAACACTGACAGTGCTGAGGACACCTGTCTGTCAAAAAAATGACAAAAATATAAATTAAATTAAATTAAAAAAGCAATAATCATTTTAAAGTCCTAAAATAATCTTAATAGAACAATTGTTTATGACAAATTATCAAAGATGATTAAATGACTACTGAGATCCTAACTTGTCATAGAAAGAAAAGTTGGTACTGACTAAACAATTTTTGCATTTCCTCCAGCTTTAAATCCATGCTGCTGGCCACTTGAGGAAAACCCATAAGGTAGGTCCATATGAGAGTATGTACAAATGGTAATGTATTCTAAACCAGTTAAATAAGTCTTGCTGCTAATTATGTTTATGGAATTGTGACTTAAATCACAGAAACTCTGTTGGTCTACCTGGAGGCCACGTTATGTCTGTTAATGATCTACCAGGATGGGAAACATGTCATATTTGTTCTGTTACATCTCAATCAACTGTATTTGACACCATAATTTTCACACTGAAAAGATAAGTTTCAAACTAGAAAAAACAATGTATTTTCAAAATAAATATGTTTTAATAGTTACACTAAAAACAACAAAAAAGAGTTTTAATATTGTAAAACATTTTACAGCACCAATAAATATATTAATGTGAAAATATACTAAAAATGGGTGGCTGTACAAACTCATTTAAATACAAATAGAATGTTGTCATTATCAGAGGACTGGAGAGGCACCGCGCCAGCTGACGGTCTCAGTGAACACGCTCTCAGGCCTCTAGTTTGAGGGTGGCAGCACAGAGGGTCAGTTCACATGAACAGCAGTGTACAAAAACACAGGTGTGCTTCATGAAAAGAGATGGATCACAATTCTGTGGAAAAAGGACTCAAATCTGAGTCTAAAGTCAGAATCACTGACTATTTCTGACAAAGTTGTACAGAGCCTCGCAGGTAGTACAATTAGTAATTCACACCTTTAAATGAATAAGTTATGGCACAAATTAGTAATTTGTTCCTTCAAATAAGTATCAAAGTTATTGCAGCAGTAAGAACTGAAGTTAGGTCTTGTTGTGGCTGGTCCTGTCAGTTAGGATGGAGTGTTTTGATGTAGATGTGCCCTTACTTCACTAACTTAATTACCTCAAATGACTAGCATTAAGTCATTCATTTCACTTGTCTTTGTAGCATCAACACTCACTGTGACATTCAGTTTACACTGTGTGTTGTTTCAGCATGCCTGGTTTACTCTTTGCTGTGGACAATGTAAGGATTTGATTTCTGACTGAGATACATGTACACACTGTATTTAAGGTTTTAGCTATTAATGTAGTGTTACAATGACTTCTTGCACATCAGTACCTCGACACCTGACAGGCTCCATAGAATTGAGATCAATATCAGAGCTAAATTATTTTTCTCATGGTCCAAATTGTCTTCTGTACTGTTGACTTCCAGCAGCCTCCAGACAAAATGTATCACACGATTAGCTGATGTGAAAGCACAGCTCCTGGACATAAAATCTGTGCCAGATATAATATTTAAAATAATATACATACTATATGGTAGCACATACTGTATTACAATAACCTTAAATCATTTTAAATTATTTTATCTTATATATAGCATCAGCATAGTATTTTACTGTAATTTATGTTTCTTCGTCACTTTCTATTGAATATATATACCTTGCAACTTAAGAGAACTTTATATCCTATTTTTTCTTCATCATATATCTCTGTTGTGGCTCATCAAATAGGAAGGTCTTTTTCTCATATGGCAACAGTTTAACATTAACGGAAATGTTTGGTTTGTGGTAAGTGTCTGTATCCTACTGAGCCACACAACAGTGTAATACTTGGGAGTGAGACATTATGTTAGCGCCTGGGTTCAAGTCAGAGAAAACACTGTGCCAGTTTACCACCCTCAGACTAGAGGCCTCAGTCTGATTGGACTGTCTTCACTAAATTAGGTCCGAGCTGAGGAGCAGCAACGAGACTCTTTCAGTCCTCTGTATGACGTGTCTACGGGCCCACAAGTGCAAAACCACATGTCCATCGCCCCAGTCCAAAATGAGAAACACCTGTGTTGGTGCATCATTTACACACGTTGGTGGCTGGGGTTTCTATCGGTCAGCAGGCCCACCATGATCCCCCTTTGGCTGGTTAGAAACACAGCTTTAGTTCAGGAATGTTAAAGCATTGTCTTTCAGTGCCCCATTGGGTAGAGTCTACAGTCATACATGTTCTCCGTTCAATCTGTGGACAGACTGAAAACAGTTGAGCAGTACAAACAAAAATAACCTTAACACTGCATATAAATATCAGAATACACAATACTGATCATATTCTATAAATTAGATGTAGTGTACTAGACAAAGGGATATCTTGCAAGTATATACAGATCATTTAAGACGAACTGCTCTGTTGTGGATGGCTGACTATTTCTTTGGAACACACATAAAGCCATTAAATAAGGAAACTTACTTCTTGTCTCCGTATATACCAACAGTAATATCCCTTTAGACAGCCTGGTCTCAAGACATTTTGTGAAAGGAACATAATAACTCCAAATGTAAATAATAAACTCTGTGCACAAAAAGAAAGACAAATCTGTTTTCCCCCAGGGAAGGGTTACATGAAGGAAGCAGGACCAGAAACATTTAGTGGGTTGTTACCTTTAGCCCTGACCTTTCCTAACTCTTGTTCTACCCTTAACTCCAACATTCAAAGTGGTTTACTTGCCTACGCTTGAGGTTATGCCTAATCCAATTCTAACATTCACTAAAACCTTTTTACTTGCCAAACTTCACTATTAGCTAACCTTCAGTCCAGTTCTTGCCATCGTCACGTAACCCTTCCATAAGGGAAGAAGGTCATCTTCACATTATCCATCAGCACGGCACATAACCTGCGTCCACAGTCACTTCAGGAAACTCTGAGAGACTTTTTAGGTGTATTCTGACACCAGCTGGAGTCAGTCCGTACAGTGGAATCCAAACTTCACATCATGTCACAGAGGGAAACGGTTCAAGTACAACAACTTCTTCTGTCAGAGTTCAGAGGTGAGTTCTGCTTCTGTTGCACTGCGTGATGAAGTTGTGGTCACCAGTTTGTTTTCTTACTAAGAAATGTTTAAGATATTCATATTAACAGCAGACCAGCATCCAGTGAAGTGTTACATAAAATAAAAGATTTCTTCTACCAGTCTTCTACCCATGAGCAGGACACCACTGAAACATTTCCCATTCACACGCCAGTGGCACATTCGTTTCACCTCAAATAGTGTCTTTTTATGTAGCAGCAATACACATTGTCGATGTACTTATAGTATATGTACATATATATTAATATCTTTAGGCAGAAAACAGACAGAGGCAAGATATGCATCCAGAATGTCCTGTCTTGCGTTGTCATTTCATGTCCTTGCAGGGAATGCATCCTCATGTTTCAAAGTGCTGTGCCAAGAAAATAATTCCTTCATAACAGTGTTGCTGGTCTCATCTCCTCGGTTTGTCACATCTGTGGAGGGCAAGATGAAAATCTTTTTAAGTGACAAGCAAATTGGTTTTGTACAGTGTTGTCTCACAGAATATGATGAGCAGATGTCTTGCACATATCTCCTCCATGCAAAAAAGGGATTATTTAGAGACAGGGGCAGAACGGAAAGCAGAAGTGGATAGTGAGGGAGGTTGGGGGGTGGGGGATAGATGATCTGGGTCAGTTTCCACCTCCTGGTACTTTTTCTGCTGTGTATGAAATGTACTTTTTCAATTCAAAATGTGGTGTTTGAAACTGAGTAAAACATGAATACTTGATTTATCCTTTACATCAAGTTCTCATGTCACTACGTTTTCTGAGAGTGTGGTAGCTTAGGGTTCAGGGGGCAGAGTTATAGCTGGAACTGGGGGGTGGGGTTGAGTGGAGGGGTGGGGGTGAACAGGCATCTAACCCCCCATCCTTAGGTCCCTTCCACTCTCTCTCCTGAACACTCAGCAGCCAATTAGAATCATGGTGGTCACTCCACCCAGAGGTGTGTGACTCTCTAAATCCAAAGCAGTGTGGGGGGTCCCTTGGGGGTCAGAGGTCATGGGAGTGGCTGGGTCAGGAGAGGTTGTGAAACACAGCCTTGTTAACTAGAGGCAGCAATCCCAGCACCTCTCTATTTGGATATGTGCTGCACACAGTCAGGGTGATGAGTTTAACTCCACTCATTAGTATTTGAGTGTTTCTTGCTCATGAAAACGACACGAGTAAGAGCCAGTAAATGTGACGTGCAAGCATCATGAACCCTGTCTCTGCATTCAATGACCTGCAAACCTTTGTCAAAATGAATGATCATGGAAACCCTGCATCACTGCTAGACCTGCATGAGGTTTTTTTGACTCCTTGTCTAAGATGAAATTCACTTCCCTCACAGATAAACACATCATCACTGGCATGTAAAAAACTTATCTCTGCAAACTGGTGGTTTTCCTGCTTTCAAAAAAACAATGGAAAATTATATTTTCAGTTCCTTCTAATGGTATCTGGCAATGCAAAAAGTTTTGCAAAAGATTTTAACTCAAATTCCACTAACTAACATTTTCCCCCAAAAGCTTTCAGGCTCATCTCACGGTCTTCATCAGTGTAGTAAAGAGTAAATATTACTGAACAACCTCTATCCTCTGATGAAGACCGTGAACACTCTGGGACTAAAAAGGTAGTAGGTGGACTGTGAGTTAAGATTTTTTCAGGCTTCTATTTCCTATGTCAAGAATGAATTTTTACATTTAAGTTTTGGTTGTATTTATCAGATACCTGTCTCTGAGATTGCTGCCTTCAGCCCAATAAAATAGAGGTCAATTGCATGATAGGAAACAAGTGGAGAGAGGTGGGGTTGTGACATGCAACAAAGGTCTCCAGTCGGAGTCAAGCCAGGCACAGTGTGGTTATGTGTTACGCATTTTAACCATTCAGCCATAAGGACGCCTTGAAAAATTGTAACTACAGTCTGCTGAAGGATTAGTCCCAATGGAAACTGCTCACAGTGAGGTCCATGGATTATTAAGAGTAATCTGGAAACAGTTTTTGTTCAATTTTTAGGTGCTAGTTTTCAATGTTTTGAGCACTACAAATTCACCTCTATTGTATTAGGGTGATTTTTATTAGGGTAAACTTGAACAAATCAAATAAAATCAAAACTGTCTATCTGCAAAGCCAGATACCACCAGAGGTTAAAAAAAAAAAAAAAATAATATATATATATATATATGATATATATGAAGATCATTTTTCAATCATCTTCATCTCATAAAACCCTTTCAAAGTCCTTTATATAATGCCTTTTGTCATCCAGCTAAAACAAGGTCACATGTTGAATTAAGAAAAACATTCTTATCTTACCAAACACATCTTTGAGACACAAGATTTTCACTCAACAACCGCTTGTGATGATGGAAAAGATAAACAAATGGCAAAATCATTGTGGAGATCACACTGCTGTGTTTGAACTGCAGCCTAAATAATGACTGCTGGTTGCTTCATCCAGACTGACCTAATATGGAATATGTGTGTCTGGGAGTTTCTAACACTAACCTGCACTTTTATAATGAATGTTGCCAGTGTTTTAAGTCTGAGCTGAATAGTGTCATGCAACATTACATGTAATAAGTAAACATTAAGGCTGGATTAAACCTCTCATCATCAATACTTGAAATCTGATGTGACTGTTGCATCTGACAAGAGATAATGCAAGCACAGAGAAGCATGGAGCTGCCACATTCCCATCTACAAACACCAACACAACATCAAAAAGCAGGGAGAAGCATGCATTTCTCAGCAGAAATCCATCTGCGGATGGGCGGAGAGATGGGAAGACGGGCGAGAAAAAAGGGGATTCAGGGCATGTTGTTTATTGTGTATGTATGGTAAACAAACCTGCAAGTTCTTTCGTTTAACTCAAGTTGCCTGGACTTGCAGTCTAATTGTGTGAATTTGCAGGAACATTTACAGGTGAGAGGGTCCTGCACAAACAAGCGCTTTCTTCTCTCTGAGCAAGGCGCACAGTGGCTGCAAGGGAAGCAAAAAGGAAGAGACAGAGAGAGAGAGAGATCTAAGCTATAGAGCGAATTCTGCAGAAAGGGCAGACACAGACACTCATGCAACACCCCCCACGTCCCCACACCCAGCCCACCCCTCACTAATATCACTTTGTAAAGACAATATGTGCATTTGTTTACACACAAGAAAGGATTTGTGGCTCAGATTTGATGTTTCCTCGTGCCCTTTGGCCCCTGTATAACTGAAGCTTGGTATGATTTGCTCCAAGAGTGACACAGGGCCATACACTCATATGTTTGATCCTACATTTGTGTAAATCACAGGTCTGAGGGAGAGTCACAGAGTTTACCCAGTTAGAGAAGCTTTGCACTAAGTCTTATGCTCATGACTTTATACTTAAAGAACAATGAAACACTAGTAGGTGTCGACAAAGATTTTATATTTAACTGATCCTGCCCTTCGACCACCGATATCAAATGCTCTGCCCCGACATTCTGTTTCAACAGGAACACAAATGACATCATATTGAGCAAGTAAAACAGTCATTTCCCTGTCTTCAATGTGCTGTAAAAATTTTATGGATTTCATGTTCAAGGGCATTTGTGAATCAATGCTATGGACAAAATATTGAAATTTACATGAATGTTTTTGCCCATCATCACTGCAGAACCAAGTTAAGTCAAGCAGCTGGAGCATCCCAACACAGGGAGGAGTTGGCACAGGTGCAGCATGCTGACCCATAACAGGCACACAAAGATGAAAAATGAACATCTAATAGTTTGAAGTTGACATTATAGTTGCTGCAGTATCTGTTACAGTGTTCAGCTTATGACATGGAAGGTCACACTAGAGACACAACAGCGACAGAACTAGATATATAGGGGTAGTTGCTATGGGGCAACAAGGAACTATGCTTTGTCTCATTGAACTGATTTTGCTTTGCACAGCACACATCCAAGCAGCAGGATCAATTCTGTATCACCTTCTAGACTTCCTGTGTGAAAACAAGAGCAAAGCAACCCAAAGCAGAACTTATCGGGGAACCTCTCAAGGCTACAATGATCTTAAGCAAAACACACCATGGGTCTGTACTTCTGTACTTTAATTCTGAACTGTAGCTGTTGTGGCCATCTATCATCTGAAACTAAAGGAAACATGGCAACAGATAAAAAGCCCCCAACAGAAAGTAGAAGCACTTATCAGTGCAGCAGACTACAGACCAGCAGACAGCCTTAAAGATAACCATTCTCATAGAGATAACATGACAAATGCCGTGGCAACTTCATTTCGCTGCCATAGAAAGGGAGTAAATGTTGTTACAGATGGACACAGGTAACAAATGGAACCTGTGTACAAAAGGTTAATTTAGAAGATACCAAGAAAGATACCCTGCTGATGCATTGGCCCGGGCCTCAACAATCCTGCTGGTGTCTCTAGCTTTCGGCCCTTACTCCTGACAAACAGAGGAGATGGCAGGAAAGACAAGAGACACCTTAGCAGATGCAGTCATGCAGGGTTCAATCAATAGCTGATAAAGCCAAAGAAGAGGTAATCAACCAACAGAACATCTGCAATAATCTAGTCTCCTCATTAGTAGGGGTGGATTTTGACCCATTTGGATATGACTGTACTAAGTGTATCAGGATGTGTGTTGCTGCATGAATGAGCACATCCTCTTTATAGCACCTCCACTCCACCCTGCTGTAGGGTAAACTAGCTGCCTACGTGCACAGTGACAGGCAGACATCTCCAACAAGGCTGGACGAAGCTCAGCTCAGTTCAGCCCCATGACAAACGAGTTTGACTTAGCTGACATGATCCCATCTCTCCTCCACCAATCCATCAGGTTTTAACCCGCCAAGGCACAGCTCGGCACACACGCACTCCTCTTATCCCTTATCCAATTAAACAACCTGAGCTACCACTGAGAAGCCTCAAGACACACACAAACCACATGCATGCATACGTCAAACACACACACAACCCTATGTCAACTGTGACAGCGAGTGAGTTCTCTCAACCAACGACAAACGACACCTCAGCTCGGCTCCGAGCTCATCCTTGTATTTACACCACTAAAAATAAAAATAGGTTAACTGCATGACACCTGTCGCTATGATTAGACTGGGGAAGTAGCCGAGGGCAACTGGAGCCAGACAGCAGCGGGTGGTCTGAAGTCAGCCGGCTACGCCTCAATCACTCACGCTTTTATAGCCACACCATAAAGCACTAAACCCGCTGCCATAAAAAGAGCACGCTCAAAGTGTGAGAGCCCTGTAAAGATAGGTGGAAGATAGGATCTGAAGGAAGGCCCAACTCTGGACCCCACCCCCCCATCCTCTAGAACACATGACAAAACAGAAAAAACATAGAACACGTACTTACTATTCTTTCTTTGCTTGAACATCTGGCTTTAGTCTGAAATAAATTAGATTAGAAATTAGATTTTTGCTTTTATTGCGTCACCGTGTGGGAATGTAAAGTCTACTGTCTCTTACCTGCAATCACACTTTTGATGCTCTGTGAAACTTAAGTCAATAGTATGTTGCGTTACCATTGGTCGAACCCGCATTACCTTTAAGAGATCAGAGGACAAGGCAAGGTTTAGATTAAAACAACATCAACATTACTTTTGGTAACCCATAGTCTAAACACCACAGCCCTGAGGAAGACGTGAACTGACTGTGTTACTGTACATCCCTATACTTCTCCAGCCGACATCCATGCCAAACAGCAGGCCTTGTCAGAGGCCACGAGAGGCTTCGACCACACAGACATGGCTGTAAACACAGTGTGCTGGGGTAAACAACATATCTGAGATGCCATGCCTCACCGCTTCACTTTCTCTGCTCTGCTTCTGGATGGAAAGCTGTGTCACTCTCAGACAATCCAGACAGTTTTATCTGGAACTTTCAACCGCATTTCATGGTCTTCATCGGTGGGTGGAGTTCATGGAGATAGCTCAGTTGTCATAATGTGACCTAGGTATGGAACTTCAGTCACGTGATAATATACAACTCCATACTTAGATCACGTGATGACAACTGAGCCATCTCCATAACAACTAAGCAAACTCTGTCCGCTGATGAAGGCCATGACATGCAGTTGAAAGGTATGGAAAAAGCTAGTAAATGGACCTTATGTTAAGATTATTTTGTAAAATTACTACTTCCATGGTCAAGAATAGATTTTTATGCATAAATAAAAAACAAATGTTCACTTGGATTACTTAGGTTGTTCTCTTGAATTAATACATTGTGTGCAAAAATTACAATTAACACATCACAACCTTTAACAATTTTGTTAGGAGTAATATCGTATACTGAAGTCCCATAGCTAGGTGTTAGGTGTCTATTTTTTCCATCGGTTAAGTTCAACAGGAGACAATTTTGTGAACCCCGGTCGTCCCCCAGGCTCACCTGCAACGTGACGTTGCGGGTTTCCGTGGGTACACACTCCATTGCTTCGTCATTGCAGCAGCCTCCACAGCGGTTGAGGACCACACAAGAAGGGACGTAGGTGTGTACCGTGTCCTCTTGATACTCCTGGAAGATGTCCACCAGCACCTCTCTGGGCTGACACATACTCTTTGTGATGACTTCCGTGAAAGGGATGACTAAAAAAAGACAAGAGGATTGAGCATCTTTTCATCATCATCATTACCGCCATCATCTTTATAGCCAGTGAGAAAAGTCATGAGATGTAAAAATGGATACTTATCCAGCCCAACTTCCTGTCTTTTTCAACATTCAGCTATCACTGCTTGTTTTTCATTGGTGAAGAAAAGAGCACTTTTTGCCACTAAAAAGGCCACAGCCATTTATTTCCTAACTGGTGCCTGATAACAAGACAACCTCAGCAAGCAAACAGTGCCACAGATCTGTGGCCTGACCATCAACAGTGACATTTTTGTACCAGTGACAATCTTAACTGTTCCTGGAAAAACTAAATTAGTCAAACGTGGAAAAGGTTACAAAAACTACATGCAACCCAGAGGACGTATGACCATGTGACAAAGAGTAAAAAAGCTAAAAGAGCTAAAGCAGACATAGAAGGGATGATTTCAGTGGCAATAATTACATTAAAGCAGCTACGCAGAAAGATTTCACCTTGACTGAGTTGGTATGAGAGGCAACACTCATAAATGTGTGACCTTGGAATTAAATGAAATCTACTGCAGGTGGAGTGCGGATATATGTAGCAGCAAAGTTGTGACATCCCCTCTGCAAAACGGTTATACATGACACACGGTTATACATGATGACCAAGTTTGATAACAATGTCAGATACAATCCTATAATACCAAGCTCAAGACTTAATGCCAGCCCTCTCCGTATTTCCCTCCCCTGTGCAGCCAGAATAATCTGTCCCACAGTCCATCAGACTGGGTTCCCAGAAACCACTGGCTAACTCTTGACCCCTGGTTTGTCAGAAGAGCCATGACCTCAGGCACTGTGGCTCCAGGGTTCACCTCTGACATGTGACCTCAGGAAGCCCACCCCTGTGGAGGCTCCGCCTCTGGACTAATGCTACAGACTGACTGTGAGCCAATTAGCTTCATGATTATACTTCCAAAATTCAACAAATAATACACAGATGGGTTCTTGAGAATTTCATTTGAAAAGTCTTTGACACAGTATTTCAACCATCCTGTCCACTGGAGGTCACATTACTTTAGCTGAGGCATGATGAGGCAAGATGCCTTTACAGACTGTTGAGTAAAATCTTTTCATGTCCCAGTGGAAGCTATCTGGTAAGACATCTGATATAGAAATAATAAGAACATTGCAGCACCATGTATCACTCCAGCTCTATAATGAATGACTCTGCAGTTTTGGCTCCATGGTGACCTGGTCAGCAGACATGAGCACCTGCCCCAGGACAGAGAGCTGCTGGGTGGATTTGGTTCACGAGACTGAACAGCCTCATGTCAACACACTCAACTGGTTCTACCTCCTAACTGAGGTTGCACAGATTTGCTCTATCTTACATCATCCTTTAATAGATAAGTCTGGTGATACATCAACAAATCCCATGTGCAGATCTGAACCAACACTGAATGTATCTACTACCAAGTATTATGTGTGTATCCCAGCCTGATGTTTCTTCTTTCTCTGTACCATAAAAACCCATCTGTGAGCCACACTGTTGCACTGGGTGACATGTTGCTTAATCACGATCAACACGAGCACTGGGTTTTGACAAACAAAAAAGTCTTAACTTAAGGTCCACTTACCAGCTTTTTTCAGGGTTAGGGTTATGGCTGAGGTGGACTTAACAGTCATATCAATAATGGTTCAGAGCTCTCCACCAGGAGTCTTATCTCAGTGTATATGACTGCTTTTGACAGGTGGTGTGATCTCTGAGAGTGTGGGTGTGTGAAGGTCAGCAGCATGCAGATGGCAGCCTTCCTGCTCCTCTACAAACACTAACAATAACCACACAACCTGTCCAGTGATGGGGTTTGTAGTGACTAATCTGTGTCTCTATCCATCACGAACCAAAAGGTCCAACCTTGGCCTCAACACAACAGTGTCACTGTCAAACAAACATGAGTATGGCATTGAACCAAGGCTGACTGTCTGCTCATATATTGACTGTGTTCTTCCACCACAGATTGGTGGGAAAAAAACAGAAACACAAAAACTGTAACAACTGTGAATTACTGTGAAGGCCTTGACTGATTTCCACATTTTCTCTCACATTAACTCTTGAAATCTGCCCCACTTTTATGGTGACTCCAAAGTCCCAAACCAGACCTTTCATCGCTAGGGACTTTGATTTCTGCCTGCTCTGTACAGAAAAACAATCCTCAGCTCAGACTGAGGAACAAATAGCCTCTACACATGTCAAAGCTTTGTCTGAGGCAGAACAGATACAAATGTTAATCACATGTCCACTAGGTGGCCCTATGGTCATCCGGCCTGCAAACAGAGGAAAAGAAGAAGTCTTTAAATTAGAGAGAGAAAACTTACCCTCATTTTTAATCTTCTCCACTCCCTTGTTAATGCTGGCAGTCTGTAAGAGATGCACATCAGACAGGTGTTAAACATTTCTCATCTGCATGCAGCACTGCCTCTACAGAAATTACATCACCATAAAACTAATCCAAATGATCTGTCTCGGTAACTTTGACTGTACACATTGTAGTACATGAAAGTATGTAAAGGTTTTTATTTTCATTGTACTTGCAGCTCATTAGATTCAAAATCACCATGACATGAGCTATAATCCATGATCATTAAGACTGATATCAGAGTAAAGATGTCACAAGAGTGTCCCACACTAAAAACCTGGCTGTTATAGGCATTACTCTCCAGTCTATCTCTGCTTGTTAACAAGTGCAGTCAGATGCATCAGCTCTGGCAGTTGAGGGGCAAGGCTGATTTACCTTCAAATTAAAAGCGTTGCAGCCTGTTGCTCAAACAGATAATAAAAGGAAATTTAAATGGAGATTCTACACACCCGTTTGAAAATTGAAAAGTCTGGTCCGTCTGCTCATACTGATTTAATTCCATGGTTTCGTGTTAGTAGCCTAATCGTTTGAGGATGAAAGCAAAGAGTCCTAGCAATGTTCCAACAACTAACTACATAAGTGTATGGAAGTGGTGGTGGGATATTCTTTACGTCACTACGTATGTCACTTCCAATTCCAACAATTTCTTTATAGGCAAAAAAGAAAATATCTTAAAACATCCCTTCATCAAATTGTTTGAATACGGCTTAGTTTTATATTGAAAGGTCTAACAGGAATCGGCCTTTGTTTTGATCGTAAAATCTTGACGTGACGAATCGACATCCCTCCCTCAGAGATCTCCGTTCACCGTGTGTGGCTGCTGTAACCGGCGGAGGTATTGCGTGAGAAAGCGGGTCGGCCCGTCTGGGAACTAAGTGGGCATCCTGCAGGGCGGCAGGACAGGAGAAACCGAGAAACCGGGTCTCAGCTTCAGCACACTCCGGATCACCGTGGGAAAAAATAGACTGGGACTAAACCCTGCGCCTGAAAAGCTGAGAGGACAGAGTTCCTACTACACTCAGCGCTTAGCTCTCGTGAAGGCACGTCAGGCAGAACTCCATTGAGAAATCTCGCAGTTTAATGCACAATCTCGAAAAGTTTGACCAGGTATAACATTAATAATGACTAAGAACGTTTGGGGGAATGTTATCAGTTACATTTCAATTCGGTTTACATGCAATCCAGCAAGCAGCATTCATGTAATCAACATCACAACTTTTATGACTTATTCCCACTGTCCATAACTCCCACTTTAGTGGGTCGTAGCCAACGAGGAGCAAACAAAGTTTAAGCTTTATTTCTACTCAACTAGCCTAGTCTAAGTAGGCCTACTTCGCGGTGAACAAAATATATGCCGAAATGAAATGATTGTCTTACAGAATCAAAAGACACTCTCGACACTTATCAAATAAAATTATGCACTTATGCAGCTAATCTTAAACTGACCGTTTTTAAATAGAGTCTGGCTTTGCAAAGAAAAGAAGAGAATGTATTGAGGTTTCAACAAAAAAGGACAAAGTTAGGTTAGAGACAACCAGAAAAGAAAATGCTGATAGTTTAACCACAATCTATGTATTAATAGGCCTACATTTGTCCACATTACACTTTCAGTTATTCTAATTGGCCAACATGTTTATTCACTAAGGATGTGAGCACAGTGTTTTCATTGAGCAACACTTAAATAACAAATACAGGTCAGCTTTAGCTCTAAAGGCACGCGTTAAAGAGAACAGACGCCCCTGTCTAATTATTAATAATAGTACTAAGCATAAAGTGAGAGACTCACCTTTACAGTGGATAGGTGAAGAACCGCTGCCAAAAGGATTTGTACCAAACTGACAACAAAGTTCATGGTTGTAATTCCGCACGATGAGTCTTAAAATCTCTGCGGTCGTTTAAATCGTCAAAAATCGAACAATATAAACAAAACAACACGCACTTAGTCAAAAAAGGAAAAATGAATATTTTAAAAAACTGCGGCAAATCCTGGCTATAGCAAAAGCAAATCCATATCTTCCATACGCATGTGGCACGTTCACAGGGACCCTTCCAGTGTCTCCCAGGAGCGCTCCGCTGGAAACCTTACTAGCCAACAAGCCTCGCTCATCCACACACAAAGACACTATGATGGGTTCTAAAATCCACGCCGGAGCCGGGAGCTCATGAACACAGCGGTCCTCCCAAACGGACAGTAATATAGTTCACAGTGGAGGCGGATCAACTCTTCAACTTTACGCACCGGTGTCTCTCTTTACGCTCATTGATCCCACAACATGACGGCGTGTTTGTGTGTGTGGAGGGACCCAGCAGGCAGTGTTTGCCGGTAGCCTATAAAGTGATCCTTTTGCTTTCTTCTGTAAACCTCCCTTCTTGTGTTTCTGGTTTAGTGTCCGCCCCCGTGCGGTGCCTCTCAGGGGTAACAGCGACAGCAACTTGTCCCGGCTCAGCAGCGGAGGCGGGGCGGCTGGGACGAACCAATGGCAGAGGTGGGTGGGTGGAGGGGGGAAGGGGGGCGGGCATGATCTGGGATCTGAACCTGCTGTTGACACACACAAGACACTCTTCATTGGTGACATACACCATTTCATGTAGTTTCAGTCAAGCTGTTGAATTTGCTTGAGCTTGGAGTTATTTTCTAAACTGCTATGTTGAGCACTGTCAACTGCAAATGACAAATATAATAATAATAATATTAAAATACCATACAAGTTTGAAGCATCAAAGATCATTATTTGATCATTTATTTTCACCACTAGAATAGTTGAGTTTAATTTAGCAAACACGTATGTTGTGTATCATGTGCAGTATACTTTATTCTCATATTTGTTTACTTCATGTGGGCACTTTGTGTTTTATTTACATTACAATAATGTATAGTTAAGTACCTGCAAATGATAGGTATTATAATACATGCGTCTTACTTCTATTATCAGTTGGATTATTTTTTCTCTTTTCTTTCTTTTTGTTATGTCAATATGTTGCTGTTTTTAGAGCGTATCTGTACAAGTTACTGTGTCTGTTACTTTCTCAATAAATATTAATAAATAAATATTAATATCAATGAATGAAAAAAATGACACCTAATCACAGTGTGGTATCCTGTGATGTTATGATTTGAATATTTGTCATTACTTTTTGACTTTTTCAAGTCAGCTCAAAGCTGCACTAGGTCCTCCTCTATGATACTGTAAGCACTTGTAAATATAAAGTTGGAAAACCCTTTCTCCTTAATGGTGACCTTGTGCTGTTCCAGTAGGAAGGAAACTGAATTCCAGCTCATTGCACCATCACTGCTTTCTGAGCAACCCTGCCCCCCTGCCTTTCCTATCAAACTAATCTGTTGCTGGGTCTCAATCTGGATACACAAGTTAGTACATGCAGTACACTGTGTACACTATGTACTTACTTGCGTAGTGTGTGAATTTTGACAAGGTAGTGTTGTCCCATATCGTACACCGCCATTGTGCACTTACCGGAGATGACGATCACAACATTTGACTTCTTCTTCTTTTTAATGAGTTGCAGCCAGGCGGTGCATTATCGCCAACATTAAACCATGATTGTCGCCCGCCAAAATATCTGCCGGCTTGTTTGCTCACCTCAATTCAATTTTATTAAAAATGAATAAAAATGTAATTTTAGTGCGGGGTTCACCGTAACAATTGCAACCGCGGCTGCTATTTTCATACGCTGGTGGTCCCTCCCCTTCCGGTACATAGTGTACAGCGTTCCACACTGAACTTTTTGACCGTTATGAGCACACCATCTGGGAACTCATAGTTCACTACATTTTGCCATAATTGTCAGTGTGAACGCATGTATGCACTTATAATAGCAAGTGTAAGTACGGAAAACGGCAATTGAGACACAGCTTATCTTTCACTTCCTAACTGATATCACTGTTTTTACAGTTTTCAATGATCCTCTTTATAATCCACGTTTTGTCTAGCTTAAATATTCTGTTTCAGGGAACAGGGAATACATCACATCAGCAAAGTGCACTCAGAATGCTTTTTCATTAGGACTGTAAATTTCCATGCGAAATGAAGCCCTATTGCTCTTTACTTTACTGGAATCGTTTAGATTAACCCTTCCCAACCTGGGACAATATTACTCCCTTTCTAATTAATTCATTTCATTCAATTAAGTACTCCACTCCCTGGTATTCCTCAAACTATATGTCTTCAACAGTGTTCTGGTGTCAAAATGTCAAAATCATTGTTTTTCTAATGTTTTTCCCTAAAAGTTTTATGGGGTCACAAGAGAGTGTACAATTTTTTATTCAGCGTACGCTGGATGCAAGTTTTGCAATTCTGAAACAAGCACCTTGTTTAAATCGTACTGACGCTGCAACAATTTTTGACGTCACACATCTGGTTCAAAGGCCCTGCTGAACACTAGGAGTCCTATCCTTCCATTAAAACACACAGTGTTCTAAAGCGGTTCTCTTGATTGCGGGGCTTTGTGTGAACAGGGCTTTACTTTTCCTTGTGCTATACGTAACTCCCTGTCTTTTGTTGAATGTGAAAGTAGATCGCTATTGCAAGTTAGTGAACGTATTTTATATGAACATATTTTGTAGGAAACAGGGTCGAGGGGAGAAATTAGCTCAAGGCAAGATTTCTGTGGCTCGACTCTTAGGTTTTCAGCATTATTGTATGTATTCCATTATGTATTACAACCATTTTTACATGTGCACATATTTTAGTGTACCGTACATTTGCCATCAAATAAATCTGATTTCTTTTTTTGAAAAAACTTGAAGCCTTCTAACTCAGCTTGAACTAATTTGACCCAGGAGCTGCAGTCTCCAGCACATCTCACTTTATGCTGCATTCAAGAACCACAGGTACAAAGCATTGATAGAATGGATCGCTCAAAGCACCCACCTGGGACTGTTCACACTTTGAAACATGTTGGAAGCTGTCATAATGCTGTGATTTAAGTTTTCTGCTGACTTCAACATATGTTTGAAGTACTACATTTGCTTAACTGATACATTGGAGTTTAGATTTGCCTCTTTTACAACATTAACTATCATTGCAAGCAGCAGTACATTCAAAAACAGTTTCTACATATGTGTTTATAGCATATATCATTTTGGATAAATTGAACAATTATGCAATATTCATGCAAATATTCAAAGTCCTGTGCATTTATTGTAGCGGCACATTTTATCAAAATAAATGAATCGTACCCTCCAATTGCACAGTCTCTCTTTTCCACACTCCTTTGACCATTCACTGCAGCTTTGTGAATAAAAATAATACAGAACTACGTTTACAAGCCAACATCAAATTCAAGTGTCAACTTCCACAAACAAATTTCTCCTAACTATCATGTGAAGGACTTTGTTTCCCTAGGACTTGTCTTCTCAGGCAGTGCTTTCCTCCAGCCTGCAGTATGTATCATAGTATGCAGGGATGGAAAGAGTACTGGAGTATTTTACTCTAGTATAAGTACTGTTACTTTTACTCAAAAAACTTTTACTCAAGTAAAAGCAAAATTACTTGTGTAAAAATGTACTGTAAAAGTAAAAAGTAGGTGAGTTGAAATTTACGTTACTGCGTTACCTTTTTTTAAAAGGAGAGATGGGTGTAAATAAATAAATATAGTCAAGTCAATTTTATTTATATAGCCCAATATCACAAATCACAAATTTGCCTCAAGGAGCTTTACAATCTGTGCAGTATACAACACCCTCTGTCCTTAGGCCCTCGATTAAAATGAGGAAAAACTCTCCCAAGAAAACGTTTAACAGAGAAAAAATGTTAGAAAGCTCAGGAAGAGCAGCAGAGGAGGGATCCCTCTCCCTGGACGGACAGACAGGAAACAGATGTCGTGTGTACAGAACAGACCAACATAATAAAATTACAGTATGGACAATCATGATAACAAAATTATAGATAGATTTGAACATATATGAAGAATATGGATCCAGGAGGACATTCAAAACATAAGCAACATTAGGGACAATTACAAGAGGTAAATAATGAAACATATGCATATACATACAAACACACACACACACACACACACACACACACACACACACACACTTACACACCCACACATAAAAGTTAAAAACTCAGTGAAAGAAATAAAAACCAACAGCTCATGAACACAGAAGTATAGTCAGTCAGCTGTTAGGAAAAGCCATTCTGTAAAAGTAAGTTTTAAGACGATATTTAAAAGCAGCAACAGAGTCAGCTGATCTGATGCTCAGTGGAAGGCAGTTCCAGAGCCGAGGAGCCAGTACTGCAAAGGCTCAATCACCCTTCATTTTTAACCTGGACCCCGGAATACTTAGAAGACCCAGACTGGCAGACCTGAGGGGTCTGTTATGAGTATATAACTGAGCTCCTGTGTGAGGACCTCAGTTATATACTCCGGCGCCAGATCATTTAGAGCCTTGTATGTGATTAAAAGCACTTCCAAATGGATTCTAAAAGAGACTGGAAGCTAATGCAGTGAGGTCAAAATTGGTGTGATGTGTGAGAATTGCTTTGTTTTGGTCAATAGTCTAGCTACAATTGGACCACAATTTGAAGCTGCTCCATAGCTCAATTATTTAGACAAGTAAATAAGGCACGACAATAATTGAGGCGGGATGATATAAGAACATGTGTAATTTTCTCCATATTACTGAAGGACAAAACTGATCCAATCTTCGAGATATTCCTCAGTTGATAAAAACATGACTGGACTACGTTCTTAACATGTTGCTCCAGGCTCAGGTTGCTATCCAGGATAACGGCCATATTTTTTGTAGCTGACTTTGTGTTGGGAGTGAGGGGGCCAAGGAGTGGCTGTATTTGTTTTAAGACGTGTTCAGGGCCAATGATGACAACTTCTGTCTTGTCTGAGATACATTTTAATAAGTTTTGGGACAGCCAGGTTGTTATGCCATATAGGCAGCTATGTAGTGAAGCTAATTTACTGGTGTCAGAGGGTTTAAACGACAGGTACAGCTGTGTATCATCCCTGTAGCTATGGAAGGAGATGTTGTGATGACGGATTATCTGTCCCAGGGGTAACATGTACAGGGTAAACAGAACAGGTCCCAAGATTGATCCTTGTGGTATTCCATGTATAGACTGAGCAGTTCGAGAGGATAATTCACCAACAGAAACAAAAAATGTCCTGTTGAAGTACAAGGAAAACCAGTCCAGAGCAGTTCCAGTAATAACTGCACACTGTTTTAGCCTGTCTGCCATCATTACATCATTTGTGACTCTAAGGAGGGCAGTTTCTGTACTATGTAGCTTGCAGAAACCGTATTGAAACTTCTCAGAAATGTTGTTGTTATTAAGTGCCTGTAGTAGTTGGTCCAGCATTACCCTTTCTAGGATTTTCTATATGAATGTCAGTTTGGAAATTGGCTGGAAGGTTTTTAGGTCTGTGGGGTCTAAACCGGGTCCCTTCAGCTGTGGTTGAACACAAGCAGTTTTAAAAGGTCTGGTAAAACTCCAGACGGTCAGAGAGGTATTGATGATGGTCAGCAGTGCGGGGTTGAGTGATTATATTGCTTATTTAATAGAGATAATATCAAGGGGACTCGATGAGGGTCTCATAAGTGACAGTTTTCCTAAGATCCTGCAGTGATATTGGTCTAAAACAATCCAACACATCCAAGGAAGGGCAAGGGAGGTTGAAGGAGTGATATTTTCTCTAATATGTTGAATCTTCTCTTTGAAGAAGGTAAGAAGTTTGTCGCAGTTGGCTGGAGAAGAAACGTCTAGGGGGAGGAGAGTTTACAAGCTGATTGATGGCATTAACCAGGATTCTGGGGTTGTGCTGGTTGGCAGAGAGTAGCTGTGAGAAGTACTGGTCCCTGGCTTTCTTTACCTTACAGTTATATGATGTTAGTAGTTCTTTGAGCAGCGAGTAATGAACCTGCAATTGACTGGACTTCCACCTGTGTTTTCTACAGGTTCTTTTAAGGCTATGAATTTCCTCGTTCTTCCACGGGGCTATTTTCACCGTGGACTTAAATTTAGTTTTGAAAGGAGCAACCATGTCCAGGGTAGATAAGCATAAAGCTCATAACTGGTCACTTGTATTAGAAAGAATTGGCAAATTGTCACTAGCAGTATTAAAAAGTGAGGAGAAAGATGGAACTGTGTGTTTATTGAGAACACGGAAGTGTACCTTTTGCTTTTGGGGTTTTATAGTATCTTGAAGAACAGGGTCATTGGTCTTGTAACAGTGGGGATCCTTTGAGGATATTTGGGACTTGAGACATATTCAATGTGATGATAATGCAGATCGCTTGGGATCTTTAATATTAATTCTGGGAGTAATCCTAACAGGAATGTTAGAGGTTGTGAGTGAAGGTGTATGCATTGCACCACCACATTCTCATTCCAGGTCGTCAAATACCAACGCTTTGTCACACCCCTCGGCGTCTCATACAGATGCACAAGGTACCCTTTAGCGTCACAAACACAAACCCTGGTCTCCTGGGTGAAAGTCCTATGTTGTTTGACCCATCAATCCACCCTCCCAACCACCCAACCACCTCCCTACATGGACTTTGTCACTCTTTACACTATGTCACCTGACGGTGAATGAATGGTTAATGTTGAAAGCCATACGTCTCATACAGGGTACCTTGTGCAGCTGTATGTGACACTGAGACAAGCGTTGGTATTTGACACCCTGGGAATGAGAACAGGCTGATTTTACGCCGGTGGGTGGAGCTAGTGAGCAAGATGGTCAGTGTCAGCAGAGAAGAGTTCCAGAGTGATTTGTTGTGTGTGTGGCAGCTAAGGCACAGGTGCCCTGTGGAGAATGCCATTTCTGTTAAAAAAGGATGCACGCTCCCAGAAGAGATTAAAATTATCAACTAAAACTAAGTTGTGTGAGATGCACTGTAGCTGTGTGGAGACTGAGCAGCCTGCTAAAACGCCCTACAGGTGTAGGGAGATGGAGAGAGGGAATCAGCCCAGAGATAAAAAGTGATTTTTGCAGTCCTTGAGTAATCTAAATCGCCCTTTAGTACTTTGGACTGTTGATAGGCAGTATCGTTGGGGCCAACATGGATAACAGTTTTGGCGTGTGGATGTTTACTCAGAAGAGATGGGATCTGTTGAAGCATGTCCAAAACCTTGGTGCTGGGGAAGCAATACGTTGCGGCCATTTTTGATTTAATGTTCCTGAATCACCAATAATCAGTGAAGCAGGAGGAGAGGGCTTGGAGGTCTGAACCGGAGAGGGGATTACAGGATGAGTGTTGAACTGCATGCAGCCGGACTGTGGAGAGGGGGCTTGTCATTGAGAGAGTGCCCTCTGGCTGGGAGGCTTGAACCGAAGAGGCGGTTAAAGGACGAGGGATGTGTCGTTGAAAGCGATTGTTGGACGGACAGCTTGGACACAGCCATGGAGAGTGGGTGCAGCGACAAGGGACCATCAGACTCTGGGGGCGAAGGGAGGATGCAGTGACTGGGGGGGAAGTCCTGCTCATCCAGGATGGAAAATTTGTTGGTCAGCTGGAGGGCCTCAGGTGGATGGGGACGAAAGGGGAGCTTCCCACCATGTTTACCCTTATGGACAGCAGTCCATGGCTCCTTCTCCTTCAAGTCAGAATAGAATCACTTAAGATGCGTCCAATGAGACCAGCTCCCAGACCCGGCAACAAAACATTACAATAATCAAGTCTGGATGAAACAAAAGCGTGAATTAGGGTCTCTGTAGGACAGAAAAGACCTAATGTTAGCTGCAGTCTTGGTGATTTCTTTAATGTGATGATCAAAAGAGAGAGTAGGATCAAACATAACACCAAGATCCTTGGCTGTCAAACTTCAAGATCAAGATCACACAGTTGTCAAGAGTTACTGTTATTTGATCAAACTGGTGTCTATGTTGAGCATGGCCAATGACCAGCATCTCAGTTTTATCAGAATTTAGGAGCAGGAAATTTCACGACATCCAGTTTTTCACAAGACAAGCAGGCCTCTTAATTTAATAATTTGGGAATGATCATCTGCCTTTACAGGCACCTACGGCAGATTTCACATCAGAAAATTTTGATGTAGTATTACGTTTACAGGAGCTTTACAGGAACGCTAAGAGGTTAAGGACACACACTGGGTTCTTTCAGATAGGTAAAACTTTAACCACGCCAGAGCCAGGCCAGAGACACAAAATTGATTTTCCATTTGGTCTAGGAGTATACTATGATCTATTGTATCAAAAGCTGCAAAGCTGCACTGAGATTCAGTAATAGAAGTACTGAGTTGGAATCCGAATCCATGGTAAGCAGATAATCATTCACCACTGAGACACAACATTTTCCAGTATTTTTGAAAAGAATGAAAGATTAGAGACTGGTCGATAGTTATTTAGAGACCTTGGATTAAGGTGTGGTAAGGGGTTGTTAAGCTGGTAGGGGGTCTACACAACTGTCTTCCTCAGTGTAGCCTTACTGGAATTAAACAGAAAAGAGGACAAAACTCAGACAATTAAACAAAAATGACCAACAATAAATAAAAAGAGCTGTGGACACCACAGAGGGTACAACAAGCATTATTAAGCTACATAAATCAAATAACCTGACACTTTAACAGCAGATTGTTGTACGTTTTTGTACTGTTCATTAACTGCTAAGCCCGGCCCGGGTGCAACCGCACATCTGCCTCCCCCTAACACTTCTATCATCTATCAGTTACAGAGAGTCAGCTGAGTGCACAGCGTCACCTTTCTGGAGTTCTGCCATCCTGCAGCTGCAGACACACCAGCAGCTTCTTCTTTGCTGCAGCTGCTGATTTGGCTCCTTTCTTTTGTTCCATTCTCACGCGGTTTATCAGGACCTTTTTCATCTGACTTTTGTTTTTACTCTGTAACAGATGAAACTTGAAATGTAGCAAAAGGATCTTTTCCATAATGTTGCTGACACTTCGAATAACAGTCTGAACCTGTCAGTGGCAAAAACAAGCACTTCTGGTGGATGGACTTTTCACGGGTGCAGTTGCACCAAAGGATTATGTTGCAGCCATTGCAGCCCGTTCGTGGCTGCCGGCAGAGGCGATCTACTGGACCAATTCCAAAACCTTTGGTAAGTATTAATCATTTCGACCCCAAAATTTGTAAATATCCAGACAGTTAAAATTGTAATCCAAACACTCGTCAAATTGCATTGATGTCTATAGAATACTGTATATCTATCTATAGGATATTAACTGCCACTCACACAATATAACTCCTCGCGCACAAATTCAACAACCGAGAGTTGCACAGGCAGCTGTGAGCGTGAAACTAAACATAGGGAGAGACAAATAACTGCACCTCTGTGTACAGAACTAAGCAGCACACACACAAAGCAGCCACCACTCGCAACAGAGTTTCTGCTTGGCGAGCGCTGGAGGGCATACATGCTCTCGCAGGTTAACTCTGCTCTCGAAGTTGAATTCTGCTCGTGTGAATCGACCTGACTTTTGACAATTTGGGGGTGTAAACCAAGGGAGGCACTGGCCCTTTCAACGCAATCACACACACTCCTTTGATTGACAGCTTCTGTTCTGTACTGAACAACATGATCAGAAGCTTGATATTTCCAGCAACTGAATCCTGACAACAATAGCAGCCCTTCATGACTGGGGCCAAAGCACCACCACACCTGATATTAATAGTTTTAGTCTCATATGTGTGCAAGAAAAGTCCAAGAAGCCTGCATGTTATGTAGCCCCACCCACTTGGCCTGGTTCCATTCGAACGCAATTGTCTTACGACTTCCACTTCAAACGCCGGCAGAAGGAGGAAGCGTAAACAGCGAGTTTTGATTGATTGCACCTGTGTCTTGTTACTCACCTGTGTCTGTTTCCCTCGTTGTCTCCTCCCCTATATATACCGGTCCTCTCCCTTTGTTCTTTGTGGCGTCATTGTGTGCGATTATGCTGTGTTGTGATCGTCTTCCCACGTCAAGAGTTTCCCTGCGTTTCTGCAAGTCTTTCTGTGAGTTCAATAAATCCTCATCTGCATCACTCAGCCTGCTGCCTGTCTGCATTTTGGGTCCTCTCCCTGCTGTCTACATGTGGCAGATCTGCCTCGATGGTTTTCAGCCACTGAATAAAAGGCAGCAAGCGACAAGCCAGTATGGAGCAGAGAGAGAGCTTCGGTCCTAAGCAGAGTCTTGTGGAGATGTTTGGCACATTGTGTTTCCTGGTCAGCAGTGGTGGGCAAAGGCATCAGGGGGAGACTTGAACTGTAGCTATGGTCGCCAGGTGTGCAGTCCTCCCACTGGGTCTCAACATCTCTCTGGGAGATTGGCACATCTGGTTGATCCATGGCCTCATGTTCATGCTGGTGGTGCATTGTCATCTAGTAAAACAGTAAATTGTATTTCTTTTAACAATATATAGCCTCTGAACAAACATAATCATTTCCCCACTGTAGACTACTGTGAATGAGATATTTTCATTAACTATGAATTTATCCACAATGATGGCAAGTGGCAAATGATCTGATCTGTACAGATTATGCGGTCATTATTAGCCTACTTGGCCCTACAGACAGCCATAGATATGCAAGGTGTTTCAGAAGTAGGTATGCATTAGTAGGTATGTTATTTCCTGGTGTTAACATTTTCATATAATTTGTAGTATTAACTACGGAATGCTTAAATTGAATGCTGAATTACTTTGGTAACAAACTTTACATGATACAGCCTTTGCTTTTCGCCATTATTATTGTTGTTATACTTACAAATTGTACATACTTTTTTTATTTATTTATTTTTTTTAACAAAACCACTGTAAACAGAGGAGCCTGATGACTGATAATGTGAGATACCTAAATGCCTAACTAGCACCCGACCTGGTTTCTTCAACAGAGCTTCATAGCCAAGCCACTTCTCCGGTTAGGGATACTCTTTTGTTGGCTTTTTATCCACAAAGTGGAAGGTACACGCAAAGGACATTTGGGTGGGTTTCTTGGGTACAAAGCCTTCAACCAGAGCTACGTCCTCCTTCGGTGGTGGGTGCAGATCGTACGGCGCTCCATGGGTACAATGAGACCAAAGTTGAGGTCGGTGTTAAAAACATTCCTGCTGTAAAAACTCCCATTGTTTCTTCCAATTATTATGGCACCCTCCACCACTGAACATATAATACTCGTCATTTTTCAATCGGTAACGCCATAGCCTAAATTGATAGCTAACAGTACAGTCTGCCTGTTGTCCAGTACAGAACAGAAGCTGTCAATCAAAGGAGGTCGTGTGTGTGATTGTGTTGAAAGTGACCAATCATAAGAGGGCCAGTGCCTTCCTTGATTTCCGCCCCCAAATTGTCAAAACTCAGGTCAATTTGCACGAGCAGAACTCAACTTCGAGAGCAGAGTTAACTTGCGAGAACGTGTATGCCCTCCAGCGCTTGCCAACAGAAACTCCGTTGTGAATGGTGGCTGTTGTGTGTGTGTGTGTGTGTGTGTGCTGCTTAGTTCTGTACATGCAGGTGCAGTCCTTTGCCTCTCCGTATGGCGGCATATCACTGCCAAAATCCGCGCATGCAAATGAGATCCTTGCGCACGAGCGCTGTCACGGCATTCACGCGCAGAATATTTCTGCTCGCGCAAAACTTTCACCTGCTCGCTCGCAAGTGGATTTTCTTTTTGGCAGTAAGTGGGCGGATCCAGTCGCCATTGTAAATATAATTGGTCACAATCCTCGTCTTTTAGGATTGGACTTTAGGTTGTCTTTGTATCGGCTCAAGTACAAAAGAAAGGAAGAAGATACACTGAAGAAATGGATGTGGAAACGCCTCACGTAAGAGCTATTTCATTTTACTAGTTTCATAATGCTACATTTACAGATAACGGTAGGTTAGTGTAATAATTCAGGACCGTTTCTCTTAGTAAAATGTAAATGTAGCATTATGAAACTAGAATGCTGTTCTGCGCGCGCAAGGATCTCATTTGCACACGCGGATTTTGGCAGTGATATGCCGCCATATCTCCCTATCTTTAATTTCATGCTCACAGCTGCCTGTACAACTCTCGGTTGTTAAATTTGTGCGCGAGGAGTTATATTGTGCAAGTGGCAGTTAATATCTGCGTGTGTGAAATAATATAATTTGCTCGTGAGCATGTTTTATCACGCTCACGACTTTTGACAGAAATCTGACGCCATACCTCCTCCTGGCTCTGTTTTTGGCATGGATGTATAAAGAGAACTGGATACAGCGTCGGAGGCGGGGCCCCGTTCATTCCTATGAAAGCCGCTCAGTGGCGCATGAAGCCAAAAAAGTTAAACTTCCCGGGTATAAAATTACCCGGATCTTCCACATAGCTTCCGCATTGTGCGGCCCATAGAGCAAACGCACTAACGCTTCCTTTAGCCCCGCCTCCCATCCGCTCCGTCTCTGGCTCACTCGCATGAATGGCAGTGACTTTATAACTCTGGATTTGGCAATTTATGCATTTTACAACTTTTAGGATATAATGATTTAAATAATGGCTATTTAAGTGTTCGTACTGGCTAGTTGTTATACCTCAAAAAAAATTATCCGCTGATTTACAGACGTCTCTTTAACAATGTAAGTCTATGGGGGAAAAAGTCTCTTAGGGCCAGTGTGCATCATGTGACGGACCCGGAAGTTGTAATTACATGGTTTGGAACATGTGTCAAATTGGCTTCAAAGCTTGGCGCTCTTCCTGGGGGCTTGGTTTTCAGGCTTCAGAAAATCTAGTCTGTGACGCAAGACTTTGGCCAATCACAGGTTATTTCAGACAGTGCATTCGTATTGGCTGTGCTACAAATGAAGATGCACGTGCACGTCCCTTCAGACAGTGAAAGCCTGATTAAATGGTGGAAAATCCTGCCGAAAATCCAGCAACTTGTGATAAATGTCGAATACCTCCTTTACCTACAGCAACGCATAGTACAAAACAACACGTCCCGGGTCACACAAACCTTCGGGCTCATGATGTTTGATGCCATGACACTCGTATGGACGAGTGGCAAAGAGGCATGATGACAGAGTGGGAATTACCTTTTGACTGGGGACTGTGTGTGTGTGGTGTACTAGCCTCTCATACCTCTGCTGGACAGCGTTGCAGCTGCCTCTGAAGCCTGGGGCACTCTACTCTGTGGCCGCGAAGGGCTGAAGGGGTGTCTTTGAGAAGACAAGTCATGGCAGGAGGGACCGCAGTCTCGGTGAGGCTCACGCCGTGGACAGTGAGCCCTACGAGGCATGAGGTTTCACAGGGCAAGCAATCCCTTCTGCTGCCGGTCGAAGTTTTGGGTTTGGTGGGAGGGGCTTAGCGGAGTGATACGAAGCAGCAGAGAGAGAGGCGGAAGGTTTTGCATAGGTTGCACAGATTTTGCCTACCCCAGCTTAAAATTATATAATGACCATTTTTAAATGACATGAAATTTTGATATTTGGGGTGCTATATAAGAAAATAAATGTATAGATTAATTCATAATAAATATAAATATATATATATAACACACAACATTATAGAAAAACATCAGAACACTTGAAAATATACCTATTTATGTGTTGCTCTGCAAATTATGCCTTGTCCCTATTCAATTGCCCAATTATCTCTATTAGGAAATTAGTATATCATGGTCAAACAGGATTCTTTAACACACAGTGCAACTGGCAGCTCTTCAGTGCTTCTCCAATCCAAACATTTACAGCTGAATTGTTCCTCAAACCTTTCTCATTCTGTTACTGAAAGAGTGAAGTTGACATTCAACAGTTAAAAATGAACACACGGCTAAGGACCGTGTTTGGTTTTTTTTTGTTTGTTTGTTGTTGTCGTAGCCGTTAACGTTGCTTTTTATGTTAGATATTATCAGTATATATTTTGGTATTCAAATTAAGTTTCATATGAATTTGTTTATTATAACTTTGGGTTGCATTTGTTTCTTTTATTATAGAGACTTGATGCTCATGTCAGATACCACCCCACCTTTAGCTATTTGTGCAGGTAATGTGGGTGGTTTTGGTAAAAATGTTGGGCAACTGAAGCCGTGGTTGAGATATAGTCTTTCGACCACTATTTAACCACTTTTTATGATGTGAATGGGTTTTCGTTTCATTTCTTTATGAAGTTAATTTCTAACAATGTTTGGAACATTTTTGAGTTTGTAAATAAATAAATTCACTTCAGTACTCGCGGCTTTTAATGTCGAAAAGCCGACACAGTTGTTTTATTTTGTGTTTTTAATTCTCAGCAGGTAACATTTCCTGCAATTTTTATCTTTCCAATTAAAGTCAATAAATAGTAAAAAGAAAATCTAAATTAGTGAAAAAATAAATTAATTTAAATAATATTAAATGCAACTTGTAAAAAGGTGAATGAAAAGACAGAAAATAAGTAATAATAAAATAAAATGATGCTATCCAAAGATTCTTATTATTCTTAATACATTTAACTTATACAAGAAATAAACTAAATAAAATAAAAATAAAATATGTCCTAAATGGGGTCACAAACTCAATCCAAGGTTCCAAATCTGTCCTGGAAGCAAAAGAAAAGTATCAATAATCATATCAATCGGAGTCTGGATTGCTCCCATTCAGCCTGGCCCTGCTGTCCCATCACAGAGATGACTCACTGCTCCACTGAAGCCACTCCACATAGTTTCCATGGTCCCTGCCCTCTCTAGCCTCCTTCTCTCTCTCCACTGTTGTCTTTTCTCCACTCTGTCTTACTTGAGATGAGATTCACAGCATGAGCAGAGGGACGGCCCTGCACCTTATTGTGTTAACCAGCTACCCTTGAGCTTTGAAAGACATTTCTAGATCAGTTTAACAAGAAATTGTGCTCTCTGGCTAGTCTGACTTGAACACAGATGTCACTGAGATAGATTTATGTTTATCTTTATCAAATCCCTCACAGAATCAGATGAAGCTTTTTAAGACATTAGTGCGCTTCAAATGAAGTGCTTTGTGAGTTTTCAAATTTTTTTATATGAATATTACCTAAAAGTAATAAAAACAAAAACAAACTTCTGTATTCTGCATTTCAGTGTCTATAGAATCAGACTGATCATGTGTGTGGTGGAACACCAGCACATCTGTTTTATATAGATCCTCTTTTTGTGGTTTTTTTGTGGTTTTCTACAAACCATCGCTGACTTGTTTTTCTGTAAGTATTCCTTCTAATCTAGATACAGCCTTTGGGCAGGACTTGCATCGCTATTACCAATATTATCTGCACCACCCGATTGGTGTATGTACTTTCATTGAAAACATCAAAAAAATGTCCACAAAACCATACTGATATAACTAATAAGAAAAAACAGGACAGATTCTCAAAGTGATTTTTCTGCTGATAACTTCCTGGAAGAAAGTGACCTGCAAAGGTTTGGTTCTGAAAACCACAGTACACCATGCAATTTTTTTTTTTTGGCCTGACACACTTCAAATCAGTCCTAGAGATGGCTCAAACAGTTTGAGTTAAGTACAATTCATTTTTCAACAAGATATCACAGTTCAAAATGTGCTCTACCAAACGGTTGAGATTATTAAAGGGTTACGCTTACCTTAGCCTTTAGCCAAGCTAGCAATGAAAAACTATTGAAATTTGTGTAGACGTTCATGGTGCCTGTTGGATGATTCCTAATGACTTTGGTGATCCCCTGACTGTTCATCTAGCACCACCAGCAGGTCACTTATCCTGTAAAATATCTCAACTAAGACACACTGGCACAAAATCTGGTCCAAATATTCACCCTTGCCAATGTGTTCTCACTCCCAACGAGTCAAATGTGGCAGTTTGGTCAGTGGCCCTACAATTCAAACTATGACACTGTAGGTACACCTCTAACATCATTTCTGGAGGCGCCCCTCTAGTGTAATGTTTTGATGTGCCGTCGAAATCAGTTTGAATGAAAAAAAGAGCGAGAAAAGTCAATGTAGGAAGGTGATCGGTGGTTGGATGGGTCAAACACAGGTCTTTCACCTAGAAGACCACTGTTGGATTCCCGTGTGAAACGTTGACTTCTTTTTAACCGCTAACCCTCCACCCCTAACCCTAAGCCTCTAACCCTACACCCAACCCGCCTAACCCTGACCCCCTAACCCTTAGCCTACGTACGTAACTTAGCTTACATAAACTACCCCTACCCCTAACCCACATTAATGTACTTATTTTAACTCAAACCATGATCTTTTCCTAAACCTAACCAAGTAGTTTTGGTGCCTAAACCTAACCAAGGTTTAGGCACCAAAACGCGACCGTTTCACAACGTTAACCACGTCTTTATTATTGTTACCATGACGGTGAAGGTCACCTGACTATGACGACGAAGGTCACCTGACTTACACCCAACTTTGATGATGTGCGTGGTCAGAGATTCATCAGACTTGTACCAGTCAACCCACTGAGCTAAGTGCAGCAATGTGCTTCCTCCATACAAGGTTTAGTGCAGAGTTGCTCTTTAATCAAGTGGTTTTAATTTAACCAAACCTTAACCAGACTGTAGCTGCCATGATATTGAACATAATCCTGGATTTGCAAAAGTGTCCACTTGCAGCATTCTATTTGGTAAAAGGTTTGAAAAGAGGACAAAGAAAAGATGACAAGAAGAAAGCTCAGTTTACCACTTACTTAATCACTATTTTCAAACCTAAGCTAAAGTATCAATGGAACTTATGATTACCTTCATGCTGTGCCAGAACCATGTGGTATGACAACAGTGATAGGTGCTCCTAAAGATAGATATCTGAGCTAGTTGTAGGTATGAGTGAAACATGAGCTCAACTCGATATGAAGAAAAGATCCGGTCCTCCTGATATGAAACTGTTTTCATTCAGTTTGTCACTGGATTTTGAAAATGGAGTCATTTTAAAATGAAGGTCTTCCATATACCTTTAAAAGCATTTGACAACTAAATAGCTATATTTTAAATATATATTAATGTATGTTTCCCCTTCGGAACAACCTTTCTCATGTTTGCATACCATGCAGGTTAGACATCTCAAGAAATACTAGCCAGATTGCCATGAAGTTTAGATATTGTATATTCAGTGTGCCTTAAAGGATAGTCCTTACCTTTTCTGCTCACTACCTAACCTTTTTTCTAGCACCACCATCAAGACAAGCAACACTTGATTAATGCTCCAATGCAAGGTCACATCAGTAGCCATATGTCTATGAAACTTGCTGTGGATATTCACACGTCAACGTGGATGAACAGGACTATCCTTACTAAATAAATGACAGCTTTGGTCAGAAGCAAAGTAGGAAGTAGCATGATGCTTGGTTTGTATCCTGTGTCCTACCATCAGTCGAAGTTGGTTTCCCTGACCCCAACCATAACCCTAACAAGTCATTTTTTTAACCATCACTATGATTACTCCGTAACCCTAAGTACTTGCCTAAATTTAACCAAACTTTAACCATAGGAGGTGGCAGATCAGAAAACACTCAGATGAATTATTTTTCTAACACCAATGGGTTGTTTTGGAAGGCATGGACAAACAACATATTTTGTTGTTTAACTATGAGGATCTGTACGGATGAAAACTAGATTTGAATGACCCCGTGACTTTTTCCTAGAGCCCCCATGTGGTTGGCGGCACATCTGACACAATTCTAAGCTTGGTGATAGAACATGTCCAACCAAATGCACCCTGGGAGTCATAGTTTACTTCTCTATTTCTGTCCACAGGCTTGTACCTTTGACTTTCTATCACAGAACCAAATATTTTCCAGTGAAGGCATCTGTTGTACTGATGATTCAACCAGGAGAGTTTCATGTCCATCCAAGAAAAAACAATGGGATTTTTTCTCGTGGAACGAGCATTCCTCCTTTGCAACTCTACACCAAGACAAAAATCCAATACGTTTGTATTGTGAATAGGGGTTATAGGGCTTCAGACTTTTTCTTGTTCTTATGTTGTGTCAAAGTTTGCATTTAAAGAGGGAAAATTAAGTTGCATTTAACAAGACAAATTCTTATACCTGTAGTATGTCTGTGATTTTCCACCCACTGTTTAATCAGGTAATGTCCTTATACACATACACACACACCACTTAATTCACCTGCAGTCTCTTGTGTCTAGAAGAGTAATGAAGTTTAACAACCAGCATGTGACATGCATGCCACTCTATGAAATGTCACTTTGAGTTAATGAATGAACACACAGTATGTGTCATGAGGAGGCTGTGCTATATTGTATGTGTTGCAGGCTGCCACTCCTTGACCTGTTTGAGGGAACATGTTATTCTTCCCTCACTGTGGGTCTCAGGTCTTTGTCAAGATCCTCCTCCAGTACTTTTATCTCAAATAGTCTGCTCTTCACTTTGTTGCGTCTCTCAAGTGCCTGATACTGTGCCAACTGGTAGAAAAGGCATCAGTCCAGTCTTCTGTATCCTCAGACTGTCTATGATATGTGTCTGATATACTGTACAAACTGTGTTCATGAACTTGTGATAAGTTACTGTACAACAAGTTGTACTTTAGGCTAATATTACTGAATGTAGTAATTTACCATTTATCTCCATGAGAGCCTAGAGCAGCTGCCTTAACCCAAATGCGCCCTCATCCAAACTCTACAAGCATGAGGGGTAGCTCTGCACTGTGTTAGCACCCTCTGGAGATCATTGGCCCACCTGACACTCTCCCTCTCCTATAACTCTGAGGGTCAGGCTGAGGCCCGTAGAACCTCTAACATGCTTTCTGCCAAAATATTTAATCTGGGCTGAACTTGCAAGGGAGTCACAGTGATAACATGTGCACAAGCAGAGACTGGAAAACCCATCACACCAAGTTCATGCTGCAGGGGTGGAAGATGTGAGGGAGTCCCTCTCTGCTGTGATGTAAGCTAATCTGGAAGGATGAGCAGCACACCAACACACTATTTTAGTTTGCAGAGCTCTAGGCTTTAATTGAAGAATAACAAGCCAGTGCGTCTGCTGCATCAGATCCTCCCTGTACTCTCTGCTGATGCCACAAAAGAGGGGTTTCCAGGGGCCACAAAACTTAATGAGCTTTCTTCCTGTCCTATCAGCATTAACACCCACATTAAACACAGTGTTTCTGGAATCTGTCTCTGTAAAACATTCTGTCATCTTGATTAGCTGGCATGTGATGGCTAGCTCCATCATAGTATTTGCAGTTTTAGTCTCAGATGTAATCTTAAAGTTTTCTGGCTAAACAGAAGTGTAAAACACAAGATAATCAATATTTGTATCATAACAATGTATGAAATTACAGTGTGAAAATACTGTAACAATGTAAAAGGTCTCTGGTAGTGATGAACCTACAGAGAATTATCAGCTGAATGTGCAACTCCCCTCAGCTTTACGGAGCTTCAAAGTGAGTTTAACTCATTGTTCAGAGAGAGTTTTGGTTCACTCTCATGGCGAGAGAAAAAGCTGTAAAAACCCACTGTCCACTCGCAGCTCAGCTGCAAACAGCAGACAGACACAGTTAACTCTACTGTAGCTGGTGAACACATTGGAGCATTTAGCAGCTAAAGAGCCAGATAATTCCCTCAGGAGTTGGAGAACAAAAAGCAACTGTTTTGCAGGTTATTGCAAGTTTAATAAATTAATTCAATAAAATAATCTTTATTAAATGTCCTCATATTGCATCTTTATCAAAGGATATATTTTTACTGCTGCTGCAGGTGGATAGCATAAGTTTTAATTCTTAAGGAAGTGGCACTTACCTACAGGCAAAAGTAACCTTAGTGCTGGAGTTAGACATTGGTAGAGCCAAAAACACCTCATCTGTTCTGGTTAACTATACAGCCTCATTGGACGCACTGAGCTGGACAAGGCTAACACCTCCCATTCATTTTCTATGAGCAATGACGAATCGTGCACATAGAGCATGACAGGTTTGCTGGCAGGGAGTGTGGCGGGACAGCAGGCAAAGTTCAGATCAGTTAACTGTGACCTGGAGCGTGAGGGGTAGCCGATAGTTTTCCTTTTTTTGCCTTGTGGTTGGCCTTTTCACTGTCCTAAGCAATGAACAGTCTGTTTGACATAATTAGAAGTAAGGATATTAAGTAAATTGAATCAGTATTGTTATTACGATTCTTAGTTGTAAATCAATGTATAATTACTCATGACTATTTTACGGAACAATGTTTGTCACATGAGTTTATTTGAACAACAAACAGTTAGGGCTATTGAATGTAGCCTATGACCCTGTTATGAAAACTAAAAGAAATATAAAAAAAAGAAATCACAGTGTGGTCACATTACAAATCCACTGTTTTGATCCCCCACAAAATATTTGTTTTGGCAGTGACCACAGCCCAACACACAATCACTGTAGTTCCATGTGTAAAACAGGAGAAAATAGACCTTCACCGGCACTTTACAAATGTACAGCGTGAGTGAAATGCAAGCCGTTACTCAGCCTGTACAAACAGCAGGATTGATTCAAATTGTGTATCTGTTCTGTCAGATGCGCATGAGATGGACAACTGAAAAACACAGCCGAAACAGTTTCACCGTAAGTCCTGTTCTTAAGTTAAATGTTTAGGTACTTTTACTTTAATTGAGTATTTCTATTTTGTGCTACTTTCTACTTCGACTACACTACATAAGATGGAAATACTTTTTACTGCACTACATTTATCTCACAGCTTTAGTTACTTTTCCGATTACAATTTTACATCCTGTTCCTGTCCAGTGAAAACCATGTATCTCCAGATGTGGTGATTTTGAATGTTTGTGATGAACTGAAGGATGAAGTGTTCCTTTATGGGTTGAGAAAATCCTAAAGTTGTTAAAATTAGCTCCATCTCCACCCGCTACAATATTAAATTGCTGCTTACACAGTGATGTGTCTCTAAATAAAGTTGGGAAAAACAAAAAAATGCAGCTATTAGAGTAAAATAAAAAGTACGGGCGTTGGTATATATATTAACTGCAGGACCGGCCCAAGCCTTCATGGGGCCCTAAGCAGAATTTGATTTGGGGTCGCTGTTGCCAATGCTTGATCATTGATTCGCACACCTACTGTAAATCTAACACACCCATTATCAATTTTATTAGTTGTAGCTGTGTTGCTTACATCATACAAATGTCAGCCTGGCATGTTTTTACCCTTCTATGGTTTTGAATCTTAAAAGGTAGCAAACTCACAAGAGTGGTCTGGTGTAAATTTGCACTTCAATATTCAAAGTGATACAGTACTAAGTGGCATACTGAATGTGGTGTACTGAAAAGCAACAAAATAAAACAGCAGACAATGCCTTTACTGTAAACAAGTTGCCCACTTGAATTGCTTTTGGTTTAAAACAATGTCAACATGCAAAAGTGCAGAACAACAATCAACTACAATTTAAATCAAATAACTTAGATAAACAGTATATGCCTTAGAATCTGTGTTTCCTGGCTTTTCTGGAGGCAAAGTCCTTAATGACATTGTTGTAAGAGGTCTGACAGCCAACTTTGCTGTTGGTACTAATTAGTGCAAGTCCACTCAGTCTTTCTTGTGCCATGGAAGATCTCAAGTAGTTCTTGACCAATTTGAGCTTAGAAAAGCTCCGCCCTGCAGACGCAACAGTCACAGAATCTCCCTGTGACTGTAGTCGAACAGGACAGATGACCACTCAGCTGGGTCACCTGGAGGAGCAGCTGATCCATGGTGCAGACTGGAAGTTGCTGAGGGAGTAGATGTGATATCGATCTCAATGACCACAGAAGTAGAAGGACCTATAGGGAAATTAAATGAATAGTTAAAATACAAAATTTTCATCTCAGGGTATTCTACAGTAAACTGAGCAAATAAAAAGGCTGCTGTGCTGTTAACTTACCAGCCACATCAGCTGAGGTTAAAAGAGACACAGAAGAGACAGTAGGATCAGTGGATGCAGGTGTTGGTAAGTGCTCCTCACCTGCAGAGAAGGATGGACCTATGATGAAAAAAAGAAAAAAAAGCTAGCCATGTTATGTCATATTAAAAGGTAATGTGTCTGTCAACAACAAAAAATATCTCACAAAAGGCTTGGTTTATCCTGATCTGGTAAAATAACCCTTTGTTGAAAACTCACCTGCTGTATTAGCATCATCTGAGGAGGTGGACTGCAGTGCTGATGTACAGTGGCAAGATCATCACTGACTCTTGGGGACGTATCAGGGGCAGGTGGCATTGGTTGTGCTCCAGCTCATTCCTGGGGAAGTTTCATCTAGTATGAGTACATAGCTGATGAAACAGAATTAGTTTGTTTTACCAACATAAATTATTATACTCAGCAGCAATTTGTACACATGAAACAACAACTAGCTAATTAAGACATAATGATATTGCAATATAATAGCAAAGACTCCAAAATGGTAATGTAAATAATATTAAGCTGTTATCAATACCAAGTTTATGGAACTGAAGCTTATTTTCATTACAGAAATGTATACCCATAATTGATCAGACTTTGATCCCTTGTCTGCCTGCCCATCCCTGGGTCCAAGGTGTTGGCTATTTTAATGTTCTATATCATCACACTATTGTTAATTTCAGGGGGCGATTTTAATACAAAGTGGTAACCACTGCATGCAAATGCATGAATGGGCCAGATCTGCACTCCAAAGGAGAGCTTTTATTAGGCTATACAATATCATCCACCACTGGATTTGTATAAACTTCAATAAACTTGAGCTTCTGTGCTTTGATTACCTGCTATGAAACATTACCCTTGCCTAGTCATACTTCTGCAGTTATTTTGGTGAAAGTAATGCATAAGTAGTGTAATCAGTAACACATATTACACAGACAGTAATATTGTAAAGTAACTTTCAAATGAAAGTAACTAGTAATATGTAATATATTGCATTTTGAAAGTGACTTGCCCAACACTGTACCCAGCTACAAGAAAAAGCGTACTAAAAACAAATCTATAACTAGTTAATTGAGATATTTTACTAATAATCACAAAATGCTAGTGTTATCAGCATCAAGCTCAGTAAAGTTATACAAACATGAAAAAGTTATCTTGCTTTTATTTCAAACCAACAATAAATACCGTAGCTAGCTATCTAGCTATCTGCCAGTTAAAACTGTAATTTGTCCAGCTAGCCAGTTACCTACCTTGCTATTATACATACAACTAGGTGGATTAAGATGTCAAGGCTATTTAGGGATGTTTATTCAAATGTTAACTTTCCTAAGACAAGATACTACCTAGGCCATGTTGTGAACTAACTAGATAGCTAATGTTAGCTTACAAAAATAGCCTAACTAACGTTAGCATATCTTGTCTTAGGAAAGTTAATGTTCCCTAAACGTCCCTAAATCGCCTTGACATCTTAATCCACCTAGTTGTATTTAATCATGCAAACAAACCTGTATCTTGCTGTTTTTTTCTCATCTTCTGTTTTCTTCTTCTTTCTTTTCTCTTTCTTTACTTTTTTGCTGCTTTCTCCATCGACTAGGACAGGACTGTCTGACTGACTGTGCTTGCATCAAAATGCAGTTAACGTCCTTTACAGTGCACATGAATGTGACACCAGCTCTGGCAGAGGCAGCAGGAATGGATTAAACCACTAGTAGCAGGAAATCTGCACAAGCAACAATATGAGTGCAAGCATCCAGTTTGAGCAGAAGCAGAGCAAATCCAAGCACATGCAAGGGCTATTTGAGTGCGAGAGCAGGGTTTTGAGAGAGAGTATTACGAAAGACAGGAAAAAAGCCCCATAGTTAGGTGGACTTCTTGATTGTAGCGCGGGCATGATCGTTCCTTAACCTTAGCCTTGTGCTTATTATTGTAACGACGATGACGAAGGTCAGCTAACCTTAACATAGTAGTCATTCTAACCCAAACCATGATCTTTCCCTAAGCCTAATTAAACTTGAAATGAGTTCTCCACCTATTTAGCATTGCACAAAATTGTCGGACTCATAATGGAAAGTTTAAAAAAAGGATAAAAATTGATGCAGCAGAATGAGATATATCTTGTCTTATGTATTCCACACATTCTTCTTCCTTGTCAAAACCTGGCGGCTACATTACCCACAATGAAACTCGAGCGCTGACAGTTCGGTCAGAGATTGGGGTGTGTTATGCTAGTAGTGGCTACTGTAGCCTGGTGCCTTTAGCCTCAAGCAGAGAAGAGCAGCGGGCTACAGAGGGCTGGTAAACTCCACATCCCCAGATTTCTTTCATTTTCAAACTTGTGATCTTCAGCCCCAACCGATGCTGACTCAAGTAACATCACTTGAGGACATTTATCAGACTTCACACAGCTCCCTCTGGAGACACTAAAGGCTTTATAAAACTTTTTTCACGTATGCAGTAGTACTCCCCAACACCTGGAAACAGACTTTAATGTGGAGTTCCCCTTTAACCATAGTGTTGTCACATCATAAAACAGATTTCTTTTTCAGCAGTGATGTGTAACAGTTTTGAAAGGTACAGACAAATGATGTCGTCCTGCTGAAAGGGGCATCAGATCACAAAAACACTTCTATGTGACATTCTAAAGGGCAGTTAGAAATGACATATTTTGTCATTTAATTTGGAGGACCACCCATCTGTATGTAATCCATAATGGCCTGTTAAGTAAATGTACCTCCAGGTTTGAGTCCAGCCATGGACCTTTGTCACATGTCATCTCCATCTCACTGCCCATAGTTCTGTCCTGTACTGTTATCCAATTAAAGCACAAATGTCATGATATAACTGCAATCTTTTCTTGTTCCCACCAGGAAAACAAGGACAGTGAGCACGGGTTAGAAATACCAGTAGTTAAATTGCCCTCAAGTTGTAGACCATATGTAATGCATTATTTTTGAATGGATAATGTGATTACATGAAGACATATTGAGATCCATCATGGATTCATTTGTCGATGCGGGTCAGAGCACAATGACAGCTCACATGCCTTTGACTGTGGTATCTTGAATTGTGTAACAGCATCCTACTGAAACAAATACTTCTTTAAAATTCCTCTAGGCCTCAGAATCTGCACCATGCTGTCTGTCTGCTGATTGAATGCTTTCTTGTGATGATCATATGCGTCACAACGATAAGTTAAACTTCCATAGAGATATATAATCAGACTCAAAGACTTATGAACACTAACATGTTTTGTCTCAGTGCAGCTGTTCTCATGAGGTTTATTTGTTTGATTTGCAAGATCTCGTAGTGTTATCTAGTCCTCACAATATTTCTACAAAAATGATCAAATTGGATGAAGGTTTGACAGTGTAGTCAATGAATGATTGGTCAAATTTTCAATTCAATTCATTTTTATTTATATAGCGCCATATCATAACAAAGTTATCTCAGGGCACTTTTTCGAGTAGAAAGGTGTTGTTGTTCTCATGTTTGTTCATGTTCTCAGTCTGTTAAGACGGTGACCTTAAAGAGTTACTCACATTGATTCTCAATTGTTTTTTACGTCATGATCTCCAAACCAGACAAAACAATATGCCACTAAGGAAATAGGATCGCAAGTCCTTTTAACATTAGGGCTATATTTTACTGTAATAGGGCGCAAACGCAAACACAAGCAAAATCTCCTGGCACAAACCAGGCGCAGCAAGGTGTAACAAGAAAGATAGAGTGAATACAGGAGGCTCATTCAAGATGAACTGCGCCGCCTGGAAACACGTTAGATCCGATCCCGATTTCACAAAATGTTATCAGACCAATTTATTCAGCTTGTACTGACTGATAATCATGACAGCATTTAGTCTATTGTTTAAGCTCCGTATTTGACATAATAATTTAGATAGACTAGAATTCTCGTGTAAGGCATGCCATCATAGCAGTTTGACTACATAATAAATTAAAAATCGCTGGTGATTGATTCTGCATGGGGTGAGATCCAGTAATGACCAATCACATGAGCTCCTCACATCCCCTTCAAAAGCAGCAACAGGGGAAATGGGAGGAGAGAGGCTGTTTCATGGAGTACTTATTTTTCTCTCTCTGAGACCTCAGAGTTCTCCAGAAGTTTCAAAATAAAAAATACACAACATCTCAAATATTAATAGACATCCCCCCCAAATATGCTCTCAGAGGTAGAAGGAACAGCAGCTGCTGTATGTTGGTGCTGCAGCTGCTGGAATATCGGCATGGCTGGTGATGGTTGTGCAAACAGTTGATAAAGGCTAATTAATACATTTAAACCATGCGGTTCTGCTCCTCCTCTGCATATCTGAAAAGACTCATTCATGTCTTTAAAGTCCAATAACCATAAACAAGTCTATTTGCTAAATATCAGTCCTTATAACGTAAAAAAAAAAGAAAGAAAAAAAAGATAAAAGAAACCATCCTCATATCTTTTAACAAACAAATGCAAAATAGGGTTTGCTAGTCAGTGTTTAGAAAAATGCACAAGGTCAGTTACCATTGAATCCCGGTGTTTCGTCAGAAGATTTAAATAATTAATGAAGGTATGCAGCTGTGCCAGCTTTGTGCAAAGTAAGCAGGATTTTGGAGAGGTGTGAGTGTGATCCTCTGCCAACCACTTGGTCTGAGCAGGAGAACACACGTGAACATAATCCACTGCAAACATGGCATGTGTTTCTGCCTTCACAATCTGCACTGTACGTTTTGATTTATTTTTGATCATTTCTTTATGACCTATTGCTGATGTGTGCCCTGACAGCATCCTGCACCCCAAGCTTTTGGGTCAGGTCAATCATAGGTCAGGTGAGGTTTTATATTAACAGGTCCATTCGGGTCCAGAATTGATTTAGAGATAATTGCAGGTAACAGAGCGGTTCATGTTGAGTTTTGTGGTGCGGGACAGATACAGGTGTGCAAACTGGACTCAACCCTCACATGGGTGAACTTGTTTTCAAATGTTTTCACTAACACGTTTTATTTGTTTGTGGCATGGCTACAGGATGGATCAGTTTGTGGTGTTATTGATTCTATGGATATGCTCCCATACGCACAAACCACAACTGCAAATATTTTTATAAACATGACTGCAAGTGGCAAAACAGAAAACTAATAATCCTATAGGTATGACAGAAAACACTGATTTAAATCATCGATGTTAAATTTGGGATCTGTGAGTAACAGCTTTTCAGTCTGATGGTTACAAAACCTGTCACAGTGAAGGGAGATTTATTCTGAGTCTTTGATTTGTAATGTAAGTTTGATTCTTTGTTGGAAACAAGCAGAAGTCACAACTATGTGCAGCATTATGCAGCACCTTTGGGTGCTCTGCTGGTAGTTGAGTGTTAATCCAGTGCTGTTGGCCTCTAAAGGTGGTCAAGGATTACACTGGTATGTACGCTGAATATAATTTTTGTGTACCTTCACTCTGTTTATCTCCTTTCACTACCTGTCCTCGAAACATCCTCCCAGATTTGTCAGCAAGTCTTGCAACAAGCACTTTACCAAGGCAGTTCTCTGTATTGTGTACATGTACTGTAGGTGGAGTGAAGAGACAATGTGGTGCTATTCTTGGTCCGTCAAATATAAACCTAACACTGAGGAGTGTATTCTGCTTCACATGCTACTGTGAGGATGTAGAAACTAGCGTATTTTCATCTTCTGTGATGAGTTTCTGAGAGTGGTCAGAACAAAAAGAGATATGTTCTGTTTAAGTGACACCTACAGATTTACATTGCTGAAACACTTTCTGCCTTAAAGCTATACTGTCGATGTGAAATATCTTGACATGGTGTAAAAATGTGAATTTGATCCCATCAGGATCTTGTTTTATGTGATTATTGTGGCCCAAAATGATTGCCACGAAGGCCTTTCTGAAAATGGCAATTCAATTTAGAACCAAAGTGTTATTGTAAATAATGTAAATATATAAAAGTTGCCGTAATGTTTAAAAATGGCAAGGCCACAGCAAACAAGAGTTAAAAAAAATAAATTTAAAAAAAAAAGATGCGTTTGAGAGTAGAAGGTTTTATTTTGGTAGTAAATTTAAGTGGTTTCTGAGCCTTCCTGTAATAATCAGTAGTCTGCACTCTGCACAGATAACTAGCCAGGAAGATGAGCGTTTTTATAGGGACTTTTTTGCAGTGAATTCACCTTATCAGGTAGTTTATCCTTCCAGGCATTGCAATGCTCTTAACGAGCTGCATAAAACAACTGATTAGTTAGAGGTATCATCAGGTTAGAGATGGTTGACTTTACGTAGAAGGTTAAAAATGGTTTGCTGAGAGTGGAAGTGGAGCAGCTTGTTGGTGCCAGTACATTGCTTGGGAGCTTGTGCTGCTTGAAAATGACTTTGTGGGAAAGAGAGTCCCAAAGGTAATAACGTATTAGCAAGGAAGTTGGTTTGTTGAGGTCCAGGTTTGATTTTCTTTGAGTGAGGCTCATGACAGTGTACCTTTTGAAAATTTGACCAATCATTCATTGACTACACTGTCAAACCTTCATCCAATTTGATCATTTTTGTAGAAATATTGTGAGGACTAGATAACACTACGAGATCTTGCAAATCAAACAAATAAACCTCATCTAAAATGCTCACTGCAACATGTAAGTGGACAATTTTGAAATAAGTTATAGGTTTAATACATTTTTGTAACCTTCAGCTCTTCACTGACCTGTGCTGCGTTAAGATGACACAGCTGTGGCCTACACATTCCTGGATTGACAGAAAAATCCAGCTCCATTTACACTAAAACCAAATCAAACAATTTTGGACTAAATATATTTCCCATGTATTATTTTCCCATGCTTCAGCCAATTGGTCTCTGTGAATATTGAGCATCCTGCTTGGTAATCTGCTCTGAGCCAATCAGCACAGTGGGATCCAGCTGGGTGGTCCACTGTCCCACCGAGGCCCAGACAGACAGGGATGTTGGCTTTCTGGTGCCCGGCTTCTTGGATCTGCCCAGGGGAATATATTCCATTTATTTAAACTTGAAAAATCATTGAGGGCTGGTCCTCATTTACAATGATGCTGAGTAACAGTTAAGATGACTTAATCATACAAAATAATCAAAGATACAAGATAAAAGAAAACAATTAATTAAAACAAGTATATAAGTGCAGTTTGTAAAAGATATACAAGATACAAAAAATACCCAAATTCAGTTAAAACAAACTTTTTGGTTTTGATCATGGATTGAAATTCACTAAAGGGTACCAAAGTATTAATTTTTAGGGTGCTTTGTACAGAGTTCCAGGTAGTCGGAGCACAGAAACTAAAAGCAGATCTTCCAAGCTCAGTACAAACTCGAGGGGCTTGCAGTGAAAGCCAGTCATTAGGCCGAGTTTGATATGGTCCAGAGGACCAATCTAGCAGTGATGTGAAATAAGATGGCACCTTCCCAATTAGGGCCTTGTAGATAAGCAAATACATATGCCTATCACGTCTCTCAGACATAGAAGACCACCCAACTTTTTCATACAGGATGCAATGTTGAGTGCTGTAAAATCATCAGTAATGAACCTGAGCAGAATGATAAACAGCATCCAAGGGCTACAGAGTAGAGGCAGAGGCATCCCTATAAAAAACAGCTTCAATAATCCTTTTCCTATAAAAGGAAAGTTAGTTCTATTTCTATACAAAAAACACTTTTTTTGTCATAATTTGTTGACAAGATTGTCTATAAATGTGCATGGCATACAGGGACTGTCCATGGGCACCCCACACCACAGGCCATCCTAACACCAAGACACCATCAGGTGTTAAGTTACTGCTGATGCAATCAAAACCTTTCCTAATACTGCTGCTGCTTCACTTTAAGAGCTTTCCACTGGCAAACTGGCAGGATGGTTTTATTATGGAGAAGTTATAGGAAATGTAATGTGTTTGTCACTAGTTAGCAGAGCTTCATTAGCTGTGCTATTCTTCAATAAAAACAGGTCTAATCAGCCAGATATGGACATATTAGGTGCTATTTGGTCAGGGGATCCATTTTAAATATTGCAGGGTGGAATAGTACAAACAGAAACATCCACAGTGAGCTGAAAAGGGCTGCAGATGACAAGCTCTTATTATGGTTTGTGACTAGCACACCTCCAACACGTCATCAAGGTACACAACTTTACCTTGATGTGCAGTGGAGTGGAAAAACAATTGGCTCGACTGCTCATGGGCATTCACGACATGGCTCAGCACGACTACCTCCCCTACTATGGAAAAACCCTAAGAATGTCCTCACTTCAGATTTAGATTAATCTCTCATAATTAAACACTGTGACACTGTATATATATGAAAGAAATAATTCAACATTTTGGGACATAAGCTTATTGCATAAAGACTGGAAGCAGGTGGAACCAGCTAGCCTGGCTCTGTCCAAAGTTCAAAGGTATACCTACCAACACCTTTTAAAGCTCACTAATGAACATGTTGTACCTGGTTTGTTTAGTGTATACACAAGCAGAAATGTAAAATTGCCAATTTGTGGTTTTAGGGGGAGTTTTGTACTGGAACAATTTCTTCAATTCTTCTGTAATTCAACTTGAAGAAATGACCTACTACCCTTGGTATGCCTTTCCAGTCACCACGTACCTTACCAAGCTATCAGTAAAATGTTTATGTTCTGGTTCACAGAATGATGCTGGTAGAGGATATGGACAACTGCCTCAAATGGCATTTCATGGATATTTACACATAATTGTAATTGTTAGTGCCTGCAGTATTAACATTTATTAGTGGCAGAAGGTGGCAGAACATTCTGCTACCTGATGTACTCATGCAGTAAAAACAGACTCATTCAGGCAGAATTGATTCTTCACATAAACACATCACTGTGAATGTCACCTTAAGCAGTATTTTAGCCAGAAGTTCTCATTGTCTTTTGCCAAAACTTCATCCATAATCACCTCCAAATGTTAAATTGCATGTAGTTAAAGCTTGTAATGTATTGACTAGAGTCAACACATCCTACACTCTGGCTGCAAACTATGTCTTGACATTCATGCTGTCCCTTCCCCCTCCCTCCTGTTCTGTGAAGTGGTCAATGTGTTGGAGTGCTTTCATTTCCATACATCCTGCTCTTCATTTGTACAGCTGGCAACTTGCTGGAGCAATTCAACTAAATTACTTTGCCCAAATGGAGCAGGCAGGAGACTGGGGATGTGAGTGAAGTGCTTTAACAATCAACATGTAGCCTATCATGTGCTCACGCATGTTTGCATGTGTGTGTCTTTGTGAAGCTGGAGTAGATAAATCTTTGTGAAAACACAGCCATTAAAGTCAGAGGTAGAATATGAGCAGGTCATTTCGAGGCCCTCGACCAAAGTCAAAACAGGTTTGATCTATGATCAGATCAGGTAACACAGTGCTGGTGCTGCTAATGAGGTGTTTATTCAGAGTGCTGATGGTTCCTCCCGCTCGCTCTTTATTTCTTCTTCTTTATTTCACCTATACATGCCTACAAAATCTTCCACCTAAGGCTTGGACACTTCCCTAAACTTACACCTACCTTTATTTCATCTCTGCTATAAAACACTTTTCACAAGTCACAAAGAAAAGCAGTACAGAGCTGAACTTGTTTTCACCAGCACATCTCACAACAGCAACCAAATCATCTAATCATTGACATGCAGAAAGACTTCACCCTCTGTATGACTTCACAATAAAAACAAAATTTGAGAATAAACTTCCTGTTGTTAACTTTTGGTTTGTTTTTCTTGTTTTGTCATCTTATTCGTATTTCTCAAGAGAATTGACATGAATGGATTAAACATACCCCAGAAATAAAGTTGTATATAAACAGTCAGGGAAAAAACATCATACTTGACATGCCTCAGGCTCTCTCCCAGCCTTCCCTCTTTGTATGACCCAGCTTTATCTTTGTATCCTGGATGAATAGCAAGTCAAGTCAATTTTATTTATATAGCCCAATTTCACAAATTTGCCTCAAGGGGCTTTACAATCTGTACAGCATTCAACACACTCTGTCCTTAGACCCTCAACTCGAATCAGGAAAAAAAGAAAAACCTTTTAATGGGGAAGAAATGTTAGAAAGCAGCAGAGGAGGGATCCCTCTCCCAGGATGGATAGACAGGAAATAGATGTTGTGTGTACAGAATAGACCAACATAATAAAAATACAGTATGGACAATCATGATGACAAAATTATAGATACATTTTAACATATATAACGAATATGGATCTAGGAGGACAGTGAGCAACTTCAAGTGTCGCCAAACAGACCTGAGTCACATGACCTCCTCTCCACCATGGAACCTGGAAGAGGACAGACTACACAAACACACAAGACCCAAAACTCAAGCACACTATTCACACAGGTAGTAGAAAGGAACAGACACACATAGGGAGAGAGACAGACGAGAGGAGAGGCTGAGTCTCCTGGAGGATGAAGATCCAGATCTAAAACATCTGGAATAAGGCACAACAGCCATGGGAGAGAGAGAGAGGTCACAGAGAAGCCTGAGGGAAAACAGAAGACAAGGAGAAGAAACTAGGGAGAGAGAGAAGAGAGACAGATGGAGGTAGGCACACAGCTGTGGGACACAAACAACAGAGGGTTAGAGTGACTCAGTGGTTTTCAGAAAGTTTACAGTATTCTCGTTGGCAGGACAAACATGGACTATAAGTACTCGGCTTAACAGATTCATTGAGACTGAGACCGACCTGCTGGAAGGATAATGGTAACAGGTACAAAGTAATCAAAAATAAGCAGCTAACTGAAGGTTAAGGTGAAAAGATGAGTTTTAAGTTTGGATTTAAAGGCCTCAACAGAGACACACTGTCTAATGTCAGCAGGGAGATTATTCCAGAGGAAGGGGGCACGATAGGAAAAGGCCCTGCAGCCAGCTGACTTATTTTTAACTCTGGGGACAGACAGGAGGCCAGTGTTCTGAGAGGATGCGATATAATGTTGAAGATCAGACAGTTATGAAGGGAAGCAAAAATTGGTGTGATATGATCAAATTTTCTAGTTTTAGTTAAGATTCTAGCTGCAGCATTCTGAACCATTTGAAGCCTTGTAGCCCTAGCACACGGCAGGCCTGACAACAAGACATTACAATAATCAAGTCTGGATTAAACAAAGGTGTGAATTAGGGTCTCTGCATCAGCCAAGGGCAGAAAAGACCTAATTTTAGCTATGTTGCATAGGTGGAAAAAAAGCCATTTTGGTGATTTCCTTAATGGGCTGATCAAAAGAGAGAGTAGGATCAAACGTAACAAAGATTCTTGATTGTCAAACCTTGAGAAATCAGTTTGGGGTCACAGGATGGCGGCGAGGTGAGCATAACATTTTGGCTAGAGCTCCGTGCCACTCTGTTCTAATTATTTGTTTATCCTGACAACAACCGTGCTTTGGACGCCACTTTTGGTATGAACATTTCGTGCTATGTCCCTGGAAAACTTTTGGCCACAGTCTTTTGATAAAATGGGAAGAAGCCAAAGGAATAGAGACAAAAAAGATACTCCGTCTGAGCCCGGTGAGTGCACACAAGATGGCGACCCGACCGAATTTGATGTCTCTGATGAACTTCACCCTGCCCTTGCTAAAGCCCTTAATTTGATGATGATTTGATTGATTTGATAACATTGTAAAAGTAAGGAGGTTCATCAACCCGGAGCAGGTACGCAACTACCTCGACTTCCTTCCTGGATCATAATTCTCCCGGAGCATGGATCAAATGCACAGGTTGTCTCATCTTTAAGATTTATTTTATTTATTATTTTGTTTCTGACATTCCTGGTTGTTCTCCTACTCATGTTGATTGGACCTGTCTACTAGTCTGGATAACATTGAGAACATTCTGAACATTCTATGACCGAGTGGGGCGGCTACTCGAAATGTGGTTATTACTTTTCTACCTTATACAGGTCACTCCTACGGGGAGGACTTATTTAGTTTTCTGCAAATGTTTTACTTTTTGCATAGCCAGTTCACTCTTTGTTGTGAGCTCAAAAGTCGTCGGTTTGGTGAACAGTCCCTGTTACTCTGGGGAAAAGCCCCCAATTAGTTTTTGTTCCTTATACAGTTGTTGTTATGCTTGTTTAGTTCAGTATTTTTGTCTAGCTCAGGACACACATGTCCAGTTGTGTATTAGTGAGGCATTTTCCAGCCCCTCTGAGTTTAACTAGCCTGGGACTCTGATAATATGGGTCACATGATGCAAGAACCAGAGAGGATGGGACTGTGCCATGGCTCTGGGCTGACTATGTTGTCAGTATAGCTATTACAATGTCTCATGGCGATGTCTAATCTAAAATACCATTAAGCTCTGTTCTTGGAATATCCGGGGTCTCCAAAAACCTGCCAAGAGAATGGCAGTATTGACATTTCTGAAAAAAAAGGATATTTCCATTGCTTTTCTCCAGGAGACTCATTTGGAGGACAAGGACAATGCCAAACTGCAAAGGAACTGGGTGGGGCAGGTTTTTGCAACATCATATTCGTCTTTTAGTAGGGGTGTGGCCATCTTGGTCAGGAAAAATATTGTATTTAGGCCCCTTAAATGTGCTACAGATAGTCAAGCCTGCTATGCGACTGTCAAGGGAGAACTCTCAGGTGAGGCTGTAACACTTATGAACCTCTATTGTCCTCCTGGCTGTTCCCCTGATTTTCTCTCTAAGGCCTTTGCAGAGTTTGCTGAAACTTCCACCAGGAATCTCTCCTCCTTCTAAACAGGACAGGGTGCTTACTTCTATATGTCATGACATTAGGTATTCAGATGTGTGGAGTGAGTTTCATCCCACTGACTCAGAGTTAACTTTTTTTTCTTCCCCCATAAAAGTTATAATAGAATTGATTACCTTTTCATTCCTTCATCAAAAATGTTTTTGGTTATGTCATGTACCACAGGTAGCATCATCTTTTCTGACCACGCCCCCCTATTTTTGGTCTATTCTCTTTCTGAGGAAAGGGCATCTCTTCTCAAATATGATAATTTCATTTCATACTTTACCTCAGAATTCAAGATGTCTTATTCAGTTAACTCACTATCTGCAGACAATCCCTCTATCCTTTGGGAGATGTGTAAAGCTTACTTCCCAGGGCTTGATCATGTCTTTTGTCTAAGCGACGTCGAAGGAATGAACAGCATAAGCTCCTTGAATCTAGATTTTCTGACTTGGAGAAACTCTACATATCAAACCCAAGCCCAAACTCGCTCAAGGAATTGATGGCCACACGTGCTGCACTGAATACTCTGCTGATTCAAGATTCTGAGCACTCCCTCAAATTCGCCAGACAGCACTTGTTTTTCTCAGACCTGAGTCTCCCGAAGGCTACAGAAGCTCAAAAACTACAGTTAAATGCCCCAATCACAAGAGAGGAAGCATTGCTTGCTTTGAAATCTATGCCATCAGGGAAGGGCCAGATGGATTTGGGTGAGTTTTATAAGTTTAATAATATTCTCTTAGACCCCTTACTGGCTATGTTTAACCACTCATTTGAAAATGGGGTTCTACCTCAATCACTCAGGGAGTCCAATATCTCTTTTATCCTTAAAAAGGGAAAGTGCCCTGACAGTTGTGCCTCCTATAGGCCTATTGCTCTACTTAACTCTGATCAAAAATTGCTCTCCAAAATACTAGCCATGCATTTGGAAAAAGTTCTACCTTACATTATTAAGGAGGACCAGACCAGTTTTATCAAGGGTCGGAACTCCTGTGATAATATGAGAAGGCTCCTTAATATCATTCAGCTATCCCAGGGCTGCAAGGACCCTGTCCTTGTGTTTTCTCTCGATGCCAAGAAGGCATTCCACCAGGTCGAGTGGTCTTATTTGTTTTATACACTGGAGGAACTTGGCTTGGGTGATAACTTTGTCAGTTGGGTCAGGGTTCTGTACAGTACTCCAACGGCAGCAGTTCTGACTAATGGGCTGAGATCTAGCAACTTTCCCCTTCACCGTGGGAATAGACAGGGCGACCCTCTTAGCCTATTACTTTTTGATGTTGCAATCGAACCACTGGCCCAAGCAATAAGGCAGAATGCTCTAATATCTGGTATTCTTGTTAGAGAGAGGGAACATAAAATTACTCTTTAAGCAGATGACATGTTGATATTTTTATCGAGACCACAAATCTAATCACTAATGCTCTGGGTTATATCACTGCACAGGGACAGGTGCTGATGGACCCTGCCAAAGTCTTGGCAGTCACTGACTGGTCAGTGCCCACAAACCTTTCCTGGGGTCAGCATTGCAGGAACTCAAGCATTGCTTCACTTCTGTGCCGGTCCTCACTCACCCAGACCCTGAACTCCAGTTCACTGTGGAGGTGGACGCCTCCAACACTGGGGAAGGAAGGTGCGGTTCTATTTTAATGTTCCCCCTCTGATCAGAAGCTCCACCCATGAGCCAACAACTCTGGTTCCGAGCCAGATCCCATTTTGCCATCCACCTGCATCATTGCCACCATCTCCTGGGAAATTGAGTCCCGTATCCGCCAAGCCCAGCAGAACCAGCCTGACCCGGGGAACGGACCTACTAACACTCTGTTTGTTCTATATTCTGTTCGCTCTGATGCTCTCCAGTGTGCCCATTCTACCCACCTTACCTGTCACCCTGGTGTGAACTGGAACCTCACCTTCCTGCCTCAGCACTTTTGGTAGTCCACTATGGAGAGGGATACCAGAAGTTTGTCTCAGCCTGCTCGGTCTGTGCCCAGAACAAGACCTCCACTAAACCCACTTCCGGTCTGCTTCACCCTCTGCCCATACCCAGCCACCCCTGGTGACACATAGCTCTGGACTTTGTCACCGGCCTACCCCCCCTAACGGTAATATTGTTATCCTCACCATAACTGATTTTCTAAAGAGGCCCATTTCATTCCTCTCCGCAAGCTCCCGTCTTCCAGGGAAGCTGTCGACCTGCTGGTTACCCATGTGTTTCGCCTGCATGGCATTCCCGCTGATGTTGATGCTGTTGTTTCTGACAGGGGACCCCAGTTTACATCCCAGGTATGGAAATCCTTCTCTTCAACTCTTGGCAACACCCCCAGTCAAACAGCCAGACCGAGCGGGCCAATCAGGAGATGGAGACTACTATGCTGTGTGACTTCTTCTAACCCTTCCTCCTGGAGTGCTCAGCTAGAATATGCCCACAACACCCTCACCAATGCCTTGTTAGGTATGTCACCTTTTGAATGTGCTCTTGGTTACCAACCCCCCGGTTCCCTGCTCAGGAAGTCGAGGTTGTGGCCCCCTCAGTCCATGATCATCTGCACCATTGTCGTTGGAAGGCCTGTGCTGCCCTTTTTTGTGCCTCCACCAGAGGCTGGTATTACGAAACAGGATTTGGTGTTAGCGAGGTAACTTCAGGTTTAACCCTGGGTTTTCAGGATTACAACGATGGTTCACTTTTACTGGGGTACATCGCCATGGTAACTTGTGCTGCATGCCTAACCTGCTCCGGAGCAGGTTACATTCGAGATAACAGATCAATATATAAAAGCACCGCATACTGACCAATCAACTCTCTTGGAAAATAGCATCACCAATAGAAGACACAGTGGAGCTTGTTGCGTGGATTTTGAGAGGGGCTCTTTTTATATGAGAGATATAGATTCTCGTCAGAGTGACTGACGTATCTGTGTCGGCTTCTTGCAAGCAATGTCAAAGTCATTTCACTGTGCTTTGATATACCGATATCATTCTACAACAGAGACTGATTGAAGCACTAAAGCATTTTAGTTGTTGAACTTAAAAATAAGCCTACTTACTGCTTTGAATTATGTTTTTGTATCAATTTTTTATTTGCTCCCAAGTCCATTTTACACCGGGGTTGCAGCTGAAAGAATAAGGCTAAAACTTTCATACACGCCATAAGAATACATCTCAGCAACACATTCATTTAATGGAATACTAATGACGGGGCAGTGATGTTATAAGCCTGTTAATTTATGCATTCACACAGTCAAGCTGTCTTTCCTTCATTTGGCAGCTGCAGCTGTTTTGCTTTTAGCCTGGATGATGTGTTTAAATTCTTTGTATTTCTGTAATATTATAGTTTGCTCTTCATTTGTAAAGTAGCCTAAGCTGCTCTGCTGCCAGTACACTTGTATGTGTCATGTTTGTGATTGGTCATATGCTGCAAACACCGCCCCTTTCATGTGAATGCGCTCATTGCTAGATCGGGAAACCCTGGGTTGACTTACCGAGTTGATAACCGTTGTGTGACCGCTTAGCATGATCGCGGTTGTTAGGCTTAGTGACGCCAGATAACAAAAAGATATCCTGGATATGTTGAACTTGCTACGTAGTACAGGCCTCAGGTCTCAGTCCCAAGCCAACCATCGTTGTGCTCCAGCTCCAGTATACACCCTAGGCCAAAAGGTATGGCTCTCTTCTATGGACTTGCCTTTGAAAGTGGCATCTAAGAAACTTCCCCCCCCCCCCCGATTCATTGGTCCCTTTGAAATGAACCATCTCATTAATCCCTCTACCATACACCTGAAACTCCCAGCCTCCCTCAGGATCCACCCCACTTTACACGTTTCCCTGATTAAATCTGTCTGCTCCAGTCCCGTCTCCTCCCGCAACAGCTCCTCCACCCCCTTGGCTCATCAATGACCATCCTGCCTATACTGTACGGCAGCTTCTGAACATGTGCCATCTGGGTCGTGGCTTCCAGTTTCTGGTGGACTGGGTGCCCCGCCATCATATTCTGGACGCCTCGCTCATATGTGATTTCTATGCCTTATACCCAGACAAGCCCGGTTGGGCGCCAGGTGGGGGGTGGGGGTGGAGGATTGGGGTACTGTTACAGCTGCTCCTGCGATGTCACCTGCCACGCCCTCTACCTCCCATCCTGTGTCTCCCTAACCTGCTTGCCACTCCCTGAGTGGTTTTCTCTCTCTCTCTCCCTGTGTGTGTGAGTTTGATTGTGTTAATGGAAAAAGGTGTCCTGGAGTCAGAGCAGAGCCCCACCAGCTGCAACCTGTTCCATAATCAAGGCTTCTACTTATACTCTGCTCAGCCACTTCCATGCAGCCAGATCGTAGCCTCTACACCATTTAGTCTACACTTCCAGCTTTTTTTGGTCAGCAATTTATCTCATTTTCTTGTTGTTGTCTGTTAGCCTCGCCTAATGCCTTTTCCCTTTGCCCTGCAGTTCCGCCTGCTTCAGCTCCGTCTCCTGTGCCTCGTCGTGACAGCCTTGCTTACCAGCCCTAGCTCCAGCTTCCAAGCCACCAGCCCCAGCCTCAGCTCTGGTTTCCAGCTACCAGCCCAAGCTCCCCCGTGCCTTTGAATAAACACCCTGTTAACCTTATTCCTGTCTCCTCATCTCAGTCTGCACTTGGGTTCACTAGTTCAGCTGCGTAACAAAGTAACACGTGTGTTTCCCCAAGTTAGATAAATGTTCTACCTCAAAGCATTATGTGTACCACTCACATGGGCACAGCAATATGGCCAAGGCAAAGGAAAACATCCGCATGCTTGTAATATTTACACATGTGCCACCTAAAGTACAGAGACAAACCCATGATCGACAGCTGAGTCCTCCAGGTAATTATAGTTCCCACACCCACTCCTTTTTTTTTTCTTTTTTTTTTTTAAAAGGGTTTTGTTTGTTTATGTTTTCACTTCAGGCCACGTGTAAGTTGACTTTTCTGTTCAAGGGTGGGATCATTATTCTGCTCATGAGTCAACACACAGCATTTGTAAATTCACAACCAATAATTTCAAGTTCTGCCCACGAGATGGTGGAAAATAAAAACATTGGCATGAAAATGGACTTCCTCTATGTCAAAAAGACTGGTTGGATATTCACTATTGATTGTAACCTCTACTGTAACTTCTACTGTAACTCTTGGATCATGCTGATTCCATTTAAGCTCTGCTGGGTTTGCCTTGTGGGGAAAAAGACAAAACAAAAGGTGCATTGTCATTCTATATAATTTGAGAACGTGACTTCATTGAGGCCATTCACAAAATAATTAGCATATTATTGTTCCATCTGCTACTAACCAAATACAGGAGTGCGTAACATCCATTAGGATAACCTGTTTTCCATTCCAAAAACACACATACAGAACATAGTTGTACACAGTACATGCTACATAGTGTGTTGAGCACTCTAAATGTTACAGTGAGACTATGCAAACACAAGGGTGTGTTTTGTCTGACTTTAAATACACTCACTAGTTTTGTTATAGAGCTCAACAGCGTCCCACAATGTGTCCCTGTTCCTTGTTAATGTTTTGAAGATCCACACAACTGACAGTTTTACAATAAAATGTTCAGTTTGAGGGTCACTTTAGGGAGCTGTTGTCAAGATGTGATTTACTATGTTGTAAGGACTCCACACTGAGCTTTTTTGCTGATAAATGAAGCAGTAAGTGTCACCTTTGTGTGTGTTTGTCTGCATTTGAGTCCTCCTCCCTCTGTTGCCTGAATTCACCCATTTTCTTACCATGTTTGCGTGAGTGCTTGCCACATTTTAGAGTGACTAAGGAAGTGTTCCTAAATGAAGAGCCAGACTCCCTGAAGTTCCTCACTGCAGCGGGACCCTGAGAAGTGGCATTCTTCAGGTGGAAGTTTTATGCAAGCCCTGCTCCAGATCCTGTGTCTCCCGGGCCCATCATTCCAGCCGCCTCTCCATCTTCCAATTTCTTCTCGCAGACCTCCAGTGCTTCCATGGAACCTCTTAGCACTTCCCTGGAGCAGCCTAGTAATTCACTGGCTGGTCCACTGCTTGATTCCCTGCCAGCTAGCAACAAGCCTGATTCCTGGCCTGCTAGCCTTCAGCCTGTCCCAGCTGGGATCCCCTGATCCTGCATCTATGAGCCTTCAATGGACCAGTTGAGGAACAATCCTGATGTCCAGCAGCCATCTTTCACTGGGTCTCACCCTGCCATGTTCAGGGGTTATACCCTTGTGTTGGAGTCCCCAGAAGAAAGGGTGGTCCCCATGGCTCCCAAGGCCACAGGCTTTTTCTGCTGTGCAGAAGAACAGAGCCTCCACTCCCCGCGCCACAGTGCCTCCACTATGACTGACTGTCAGCCATTCAGTCAGCTGCCCCCGCCAATGTCTAGCCAGGTCATCAGTTGGCCGCCACACCAACGCCCAGCTCCTAGCCACCACTCAAGACGCCCCTTCACACCAGCCGCTGGCCACCTGCACTCCGGTCACTGGCGTTCTGCCTCCAGAGTGGTCTGCCTACATAGTCAACCTCTTGGCTAGCCTCCAGAATGGTCCCGCCTACATTGCCGGCATCCAGCATTCTGAACTCTTTCTCCTTCCCTGGCCCCCCACCTCAGTTGTCCTGCCCTGCTGATCTCCAGCGTCCAGGCCACCCATTTATTTGTTTCTTCCCTCTAAGGCTGTTGTTGACCATCGCCTTTAATAAATTTCCCTTCATCCTACCTACTTGCGTTTTGAGTGTGTTTGTCCTCCTCCCTCTGTTGCCTGAATTCTTCATTCAAAACTTTTTATAAACTACTAGATATGAACACTGAACCCTGCATCACTGGATCCACAACTTCCTGGTAGTAGGCAACAGAGGGTCATCCCGCCCCCTGACCCTCAGGACTGAAGGGTTACAGAAATGGTCGGGCACATCCCCCCCAATCCAAATTCAGATAGGTGTGGGGGGAGGCGGTTTCCGGAGCTTTTCAACCATCTGACAAGCACTTCTGAAGAGGCATACTGGTAGCTTTACTACAGTGCGTATAAACGTTCTCTGATATAGACACTATCTCTACTACAGTATACTCTATAGTTTAGGCCTTATGTACTGGACATATTTATGTCTTGCCATCACAGAAATGACCACAAACAACATTCATACAACATGTATCACTGTTTGAAGTGGCCACAGCGTCTATGGTGATACTAATTGTTATCAGAAGACTCCTTTAGTTGTAAAGGAACTTGTTTCATATGGGTTTTTTTTCCTATCTTTAATCAAGAGCATGGTCTTTCAGTTTGAGAGCATGTTTTATTGATTTCATGTTCAGATTTTGTAATACTCTCTCTCAAAACCCTGCTCTCGCACTCAAATAGCTTGTGCTTGGATTTTCTCTGCTTCTGCTCAGACTGGATGCTTGCACTCAGATATATTGTTGCTTGCACAGATTTCCTGCGCTCTCCCTCAAAACCCTGCTCTCGCACTCAGGCTGCTTCTGTGCGCTCATGAAACGTCTGCTCTCGGATTTCTGCTCTGCTCTTGGATTTTATGTGCAACATGCCTGTCAAAATTCCCCAACTAACAGAATGCCACCAGTAGTGGTAACCCAGGAAATGATCGCTGCCTTGTTGCGGGCACGCTCGCTTTAGTTCTTACAGCGTCCCCCATGGGTGGTCACTCTTTAACCACTCCCACCCTCCACGGCTTTATTATATGTACAGAAAACATAAATTAATAGCACATTTCAATCATTTTCACAGCCTTCATACTGAATGAACAGGAGATTGTGTCAATGTAATGTTTGGTTTCATTAATGATTAATATAAATTAGGGTTTTGATATTGATATATTTTGATTCATGGATATGGTATTTCTCCAATGTTATAATTAAATTCATTAAATACATTGTGATGAATATTATTTTTTTAACAAAAAATGTTGAAACCAAATAGTACATTTTCCTTACTTAGACTTATCAGTGATGACTAATGTAATATCTTTCCATAGTTTCAGCATTAAGGATAATGCTGACCTACAGAGTTTCAGGGTAGCATTCACATTATTTAGGATAATAAAGTCAAGAGAATTAAGCCCCCCTGCATCATATCTATCTCCGGATTGGAACCACTTTGAATTCGCATTTCAGATATGACCTGTAGTCATATTTTGAAGCACACAAACAAGTAATTTCTTGTAAATCACTTATATGTCTTGATACATAAACGTTAATGTCTATACAGAGGAGGATGCTTTCATATGACTAATAACCTTATAGTGAATATTCCATGATACGATTAAATCCAACCAAATGTTTTTACTCAAGCCCTGATATCAGTCTGGATGGAGACCATGTTAGAATCTAGAGCCAATTTACTCCTGGGCTGTATGACAGTAACTACAGAATATCTTGTATACAGATATCACTGTGCTATGGTAAAAAATGTAACCCTTACAGAGAATATACATGGTCAGGACTTGACAGGTATCATCTATTTAAGATTTACGTGTTGTGTCAGTTACAAGGAGACATGGCAGATTATGATCATAAAAATACTCCTTAAAATGTGTCTGAGATGTTTTTTCCAGAAAATGTTCAATTGTTAAAATTCTTTAAATTACACTTTTCCTTCTCCCTCATTGAAAAATACATAATCAATGAATATGCAAATAATTGTAATTTCAAAAGTTTCACATCACATCAATTAATTCAAAGATCTTATTTAAGTAACACTCAGGGTTTGTACAGCTTTTTAAGAGTAAAATTCAAGCACTTTCAACACATCTAAATTGTTACTATAAATGCAGAGACAACAAACAAATATGACAGAACAATTTCATTTTAAATATTAAAAGATTTTTGGTTTTCATGAGTGATTGTGTAGATGAAACACCAGATTATGTTGAAAATCAAGCATTTTTCAAGGAGTATATTCGAATTCAGCAGTGGTCAAATTTTTGCATTGCTTTGCAATGTTACTCCCCAGCATTAGCCAAAAGCAAAATATTGGGGGACATGATCCACAATTCTTGTCCCATGCACAACTAAGTTCAGCCAGGGTCTGAAATCAACATCCGCCAAGCGCCAAATGCGGGTAGATTTTCCATTTAGCAAGTAAATCTCGGAAGGCTATCCACCACACTGGCTTCCCAAATGTTCCCATCTTGAACAATGTGATACTATAATGTGTGAGTGCAGGCATTATGTCTCAAACAACTTTATTGATTCATTTTTCTGTCCATGTGTTATGTTTACTGCCACAGAAAAGAAATAAATGTCTTATTCAAGTACAACCTCTTCTCTCCAATGTCATTTATCAAACTTGCTAACACTGCCACCAGCTATGTGTGAGAGGCAAAAACTGAGACTACAGTTAACCAAATTCTTAAATCCAAGCAGATTTAAATTAGCTTATTTACAGCAAAAGTTTCTATACACAATATGTCTATTGTTGGAAAAATAACAAAATAAAAAAATAAAAAATTATATCCCGATATAAACCTTGTACAGCCCAAAAAGTACTCTTTTACATTTTTGAAGATATTAAATAGGGAAGCAAATCGAATATTGGATTGGCATATTGGTTTTTCATCAGAAATGCAAAAGCAAGAAAGAATTATTGCACTAGCCACTTCTACTGAACTGCCTATCACTTCTGCTAAACTACAATATGCACTTTATTTAAATAAAACCAAACCAAAATGTCTAATTCTAACCCATCATAAACTCCAACGGCATCAAACATCAAACACATAAGGAGATTTTTAAGTTCATGTGGTCTTGAATAGCAAGACCAGTTTCAGACCAAGATCATAAAATAATCTTCCTCGTACACTACATGATGTTAACATTATCATGAGAGAGGACAATACACAACACCTTGCTGTGCATGCTGACACACGCACACACACCATCCTACTATTGTTCCCTCTCTGAGTCCATGTTCATCTCCTCTGCTGTCTTTATCCATTTAGTAAAACAACCTAAGCCTTAGCAGTTCTAGACACATTTCTACTAATTTTATATTTGTTTTAACACAGTTAACAACAGTTAAGTTCACCAAAATTAAAAGGTCTGCTCCACTCCTCTCAGTCGATAAGTAACGTTATAACATTTTGACCAATAATGCCACTTAACTGGGACGTTGCTGTCGAGATTCTCACCCATAGTCAATAGAAGCATTTTAAGACGTTTTCTAACCCTGCTAACGTTACTGTGTCTCCGTGGTGCAGAACAAACAACATCAAAATTCGAATTCAACAACTTGGAAACTTGAAAAAATGGAACATGTCCACAATAATAGAGAGAGGGAACATCTTGTGAACGTCTTGTGGGTTGTTGTTAGTATTTATAGTGCTTTCAAAATAACGTTATTGCATCTCAATATGATCATACCAATAAGGCCAACTGAACTGAATTGACAGAGAGAGAGACCACGCGTTAGATCAGCGGGACGATTTGCTCTCAAGCCAAATTTACAGAGACTCCCCTGTTAAAAATCATCCAGCTAACTCTGGATGTTAACTCGTTAACATTGGCCATCTATAGGTTGCTAGTTGCTAAAGCAATCCCGCCTCTCACAGACTGCTAGTGTGGGGAATAAAATATAGTGTGGCCTAACAATATAGCATGATCTTTAAGAATATAACTGTATGATGAATCACTGGAAGTCTGAGAGTGCATAGCCAGGTGAAAACATCAAAGCCCGGCAAGCTGTATGTACACAGACAATGCTAATGAGCACATAGACCTGCTAAAGAGCACAATGACCTTTAAAGAATGTACAAAATTAGATGAAAGGCAGGAAACATGAAACAGAACTAATAAGCACGAATAGCAGAGAAATGATGTTATGAAAAGCACCGAGAGCTCCAGCAGTATGATTTTTTTAAAAACAAAGTCATGAATAGACACCATTAGCTAATGAGCAATGAGGTCAGGCCTTTGGGATGTGGGATTCACCTGGACTTTGACACGATCATTTATTATGATCCGGTGAGGACAGGCTTGTTGGAGCCAGAATCATCTAGGAAGATGACATCATTAGGTTTTGAATAAAGAGAAATTGGTTAAAAGAAAAATAATGGTGTCTGGCATGAGATGTAAGGAATAGCAGTTCAAGGTCAAGAGGTGGTACCATACTGTTGGGAGCACAGAAGGAGGGGTAACAAGAAGAGTATAAAAGAAAGGATTTGTGCATTGCATGTTCAGTTGTTCCATGGAAGAACTCGTGTTTGCTGTATTGCTTGATTCAACAGTAAACTCTGCTCACATCTGAACTCATTTCGACTCAGTTGTTTTCTTTGCAAGTGTTGTTTGATTTTTAACATGTGGATAAGATCTGAAGGACATCTGGCCCATCCTCGGGATTTTTCTACCACACTAGCATAAAATTGCATGCTCTTGCTAACGCTAGCTTTAAGTTAGCCAACCTTAACCTAACGTAACTCAGTTGCCATTTCAACATCGCCAACTTTCAAGTTACAGCTACAAATGCCTTACAACATGTAAACATACAAGAAAAAACTCTAACATATGTATTTTATTTCTTCTAACAATAATAAGTTATTGTACCAAGTTCGTCTTACCTCCAGATATCACTCCTTGTCACTTGGCCAATCCTTCTTGATGATAATCCCCGGCTTCGGTGCAATGTGGGTGGGCTGGTTGATGGAGAAGAGGCTTGTTGTCGATCTTTTCTTTGTCTGTGAAATGAATTTTCCTCTGACAATCTCAGCAAAGTGATCCATGGCATGTCTGCAAAGTTCAAAATCCTTCTGAGAAAGGATGTGCTGCTTGATAGTAGTCAATATAAATGTCCGAAGATAGCCAATCAAAATTAAACTGATAACAGGAGATGTCAGAAGATAGCCAATCGAATTAAAGAAACGTCATTCAAAGCAAAAATCCACAAATTACGCACACTTAAGCACTTAAAATTGACATTTTTTTCAAGGGACCCCAGTAAAGTTGAAAAAAAAAAAACAACTTTGCCAGTTTGACTGTTACTAAAATGTCTGTAAATATGCACCCATTTATTTTTTCACCAGGTAGATACAACAAGAAACACAATAAAAACCGTTACAATGCATGCAGTAGGCTACACATCAATACAAACAATTCATACATTTGATATGCTCCATGTATGAATCAGTTAAATATCAAATTCAGAATATCACTTAGTGTATATCTGCTCTCCATATTCCACTATATATATATATTTAAATTCAATTCAGTTGTATTTATATATAGCGCCATATCATAATAAAGTTATCTCAGGGCACTTTTTCATATAGAGCAGGTCTAGACTGACTCTTTATATTTACAGAGACCCAACAGTTCCCACCATGAGCAAGCACTAGGCGACAGTGGCAAGGAAAAACTCCCTTTTAACAGGTAGAAACCTGAGTTCAGTTATCTTCATATTCGGATGTTGTGAGATAAACACATGATGTACATGGACATTGTATTTTACCATACCACAAATACTGACTTAGTATTGCACCAGACACGGTGCACATCATTACCAACAATTCATATTTTTGATATGCTCTGTATATCAGTTAAATATCAAAATCAAAATATCACCTAGTGTCATATCTGTACACCATATTCCACCATACTGTATATGCTTCAATGACCGAGTGATCATATGCCACAGATTTGGTCATATTCTAGCCAAATACTCCACATATTTCAATATATGGCATGAGGGCATATTTGGATATTTTATTTAATCTATATGCAACATTACATGTATCTGGACACAGTATACTATATGAGTTTGGTATGTCGTTTTATGCAAAAAGGTGTCAGCAGGATCTCAGAGAACATAAAGTATGAATTCCACAGACTATGTGTGTTGTATGAGGGCTTTAAAGACTGGTCAGGTAGCTTTGGTTCTGATGTCAAGCTGATGCTCCATTGGATTCCTAATGGTCCAGCACACTTCCTGTCCCCAGGGCCATCTCTATTTTTACACTGATAGATGTCGTAGCACGCACCTTACTCCCTGGTTACAAACCAGGCTACTGAGGGACATATTCACATATATCTTTTAAAAAGCAATGAAAACACAGCGCTCCTTTTGAGGGTTTTTTTTACATCTGGCCAGAAAAAAAATCATGGAAAAAAGTCTTACTATTTATTATTGATCAATTTCTTTTAACAAAACCACTAAACCAAACTAAACTAAATAAAATAAGTCACAAAGGCTTAAAGATGAAAGCAATATGATAGAAGAACAAATAGGTATGAAATAAAAAGATAAAATGATAACAGATGGGTTATAATAAGCAATTTAAAACATGTGGTTTTGCCATCTTTTGGGCTGGATAGTCCAAAACAGAGGCAGACAGTGCACCCACAAGCAGACACTTAGGCAATACTCTTTATATGCTTTTGGGTGACATGTCTCCATACACTGATGTGGTCACATGTTTGGCGGCATGTACATTTTGGCTGCATGCAAAATTTAGTCTGGTAATGCTGCTAGCCTTAAAAGTGACCAGGAAAAACTCTTAAAACATAAGCATACAGGTTTTCAACAGGAACCAATAGTAATAAGAAATCAATCAATCAAACTTTATTTGTATAGCACCTTTCATACAGGTTAGTGCAGTATCAAAGTGTAAACCATAAAAACAACAACCAATAAAAAACAATTTAAGAATTTGAGACCAATGCATGCGAGAAAATAAAAATGATGAAAATGTAATAAAATAGATTTAAAAGCTATAATAATAAAAACAATAATAAAGAAAAATTAAGAAAATAGAGTTAAATAAAAGCTAGACTAAAAACTAGATTAAATAGATTAAAAAGACAAAAATAATAGAAGATTGAAGATTGGTCTGTAGTTTGGTATCGAGGGATCAAGGCTTCACAAGTACAGTCTTGAATGCTGTGGGGAATACGCCTTGTTGCAAGGAGTGATTAAAAATTGTAAGGACCTCCTCAGACACTGAATTAAAAACATTTTTTAAAAAGGAGGTTGGGATTGGGTCAAGGGTGCATGTGGAGGACTTCAGTGCTGTTACCACTTCCCTGAGCATTTCAGCATCAACCAGGCTAAAACTGTCCAGCAGGGCTTCACACTGTATGCTGGATGTTTCTTTAGTTGTTATGGCATTGTGTAGTTGACAGATATTAGACCTGGTTGGCTGTTTTCTCTTTGAAGTAGTCTGCAAATTCATCATTTAGAAGCGATAAGATGGTTGCTATGGTCTGTAACAGGGTTAATGAGGTGATTGATGGTGTTTTAAAAAACTCTGGGGTTGCTTATGTTAGAATTTATCAGGTTAGAAAAATTAAATTAAAAAATACACAGTGGTGGTCTGACAGAGCCAAGTCAACAACAGAAGAAACATTTATTTTCAGCCCATATGAAATAACCAGGTCCAAAGTGTGACCTAGGTTATGAGACGGCTCATTAACATGCTGTTCAAAATCCATACACTCTAATAAATTTAAAAAGTCCTTCACTTTGTTATCTGTCTTATCAACATGTATATTAAAATCACTAATTAAAATTGAACTATCATATTTAGCCTGAATGCATGTTAGAAATTCAGAGAACTCAACCAAGAAAGTAGAGAGACAGAGTTTTGGCGGTCTGTAGAGCGTTACTGTCAACAATGGCGGCTGACAGTTCAAGGTTACTGCATTATACTCAAAAGAAGAAAACAGCAAGGTCAACATCTCTACCCTTTAGAGTTTCAGTTAGTATTGCAGCTGTTCCCCCACCTTTCCTACCTTCTCTACATGAATGGGAGAACACATAATTTGCAGGACAGGCTTCTTTAAGTGTTGCTGGTGCATCCACACCCAACCAGGTTTCAGTGAGAAACAGACAGTCTAGCTTATTGTCAGCAATAAGGTCATTTATACAAAATGATTTGTTGGATAATGCCCTTAAAAACAGCCATATTTAATTTTGATGGCATATGGACTATGTTTGTTTGTATCTGCAGTTTCAGGAGGTTGTGTTTTGATGTATACAAGATTGTTCATGACAGATCCGTTAGGTCTGTTTTTCAGACGAGGCAGGCGTGCATTTGGTCTAGTGGCAATTACATTTATACTGGCGTATAGACCTACGCTTAAAATGGTAAAATTTGTCAAAATAATAAAAATTCCTGGGAGATGAACAACTAAAATACATTGAGGCAACACTGTGTCTCTCAGTTAAGGTTGCTGAGAGACACAATCCATACCTATGGGGAGTGTTGGAGCTTGAGGAAGCTGTGGGCAGAGGGGAAGTGACCACATCCGTATTCAATGTGGCACAGGTGTTTTCACTTATCAGACATTTGTGTGGAGAAGCTGAGACACTGTGGATAATGTTTGCAGTTAACATCCATGAGCCTAGGCTAGAGTGTAGTCCATCTTTTCTAAAATACGAGGAACGTTCCCAAAAGAGATTAAAATTGTCTATGTAAAAGAGTCAGTGTGTGGAGCAGTGTGAGTGGAGCCATGTCTGCAAGCTAGGAAGTCTACTGAAACGAATGAATGAATCCCACGACCCAGTGTAGGAATTGGAACGGAGATAAAGAAACTTTTCCCATGGTGGTCTTTCAGCAAGTTAAAAAGAAGACTAAAATCATGTTTCAGCAGTTCAGACTGCTGGCGACTGGTGCCATTTGTACCAACATGTATCACAAACTTTGTTGCTGTGGGATGGTTTTCCAAAAGGCTGGGGATTTTTTCACTGCAACCCATGCCTCCTGTGTGTGTGTGTGTGTGTGTGTGTGTGTGTGTGGGGAGAGGAGCAGGCCTGGGCAAGGGTAGAACATTGGTTGTCTGACAGAACCAAATGCCTATGGGATGGAAGAGGTTCTCCCCGGAGGTTATGGAGCCGGACCACAGCAGCATGACATTGAAGTCCTGGGCCCCAGAAGAAACAGCGGGTTGCAGAGAGGTGCTTTGGTCCTGATGTACCCAAAGCTGATATATATATATATATACAAACAAAGAACCCTGCTGTGCCAAGACAGTGGTCTCATTGAAATGTACTTGGAGGCTGTGTTCTTTGGTAATGCCGTGTTCAGACCAATAATGGCACAGCATCAAGATAATGATTATAATGGGCAAATTTGGCATTTGCCAGCCGAAATAGAATATTATTTTTGCAAATCAGTGTAGACAGAGGAACACAGGAACTTTTGCCTGAGTTTTTTAGCAGATAAAGTAAATGTAGTTCCTGTATGGTGGTTCCACCATTTTAATGGTGCAGGAGTTTGCAGGGCTGATCTTCACTTATTGCTCAAACACAGACACAGTGTCAACCTGTGTACTAGTTTCAATATTAGGAAGAGGGGTGGACATTTCTTGTGTTTATTTCTGTTAAAAAATAAATTATGTTGTCGACTTCCTAGTTTTAAAAAGAGTGAGATAAAAAGAGAGTGTGTGTGGATGGGCTCAGAGCACGAGCAAATGAGAGAGAGAGACAGAGAGAGAGAGGGAGCAACGAGGAGAACAACGTGAGTGAGGGAGAGAAATAAAATGCAAACAAACAGAACGGAAACAGGAATGCAAAAAAGGGACTTTTAGTTCTTAGTTTCGTTCCTGTGTTTAGTTCGTCGGGTTTATAGTTCCTGGAACTATTTGTTAAAAAGCAGCTAATACACTAGCATCAACACACATAATTGTTCTTTTGCTATGTGTGAACCTGAATTAAAGAGTCGGTCTAGACCTGCTCTATACGAAAAAGTGCCCTGAGATAACTTTGTTATGATATGCCGCTATATAAATAAAACTCAATTGAATTGAATTGAATGTGTTAAATGTAAGATATACAGTATCAGATATATAATATCAGAACAGTTCGACACAATCCCAGATTCAGCTCATAATTCGGTTTTGGAGTGTTAATGCAAGTAACAAGCCAGTTTTCTGACATCTCTGAACCGCAGAAGTCTGGTCTGGTCTTCAGTTCTTTTTATTCTGTGCTAACACTACTGATATCCAGCACTGTTCTATACTGCTGTTCTATACTGCTTAAGAAAAGATTCTTCCTGTCAGTATATGGATTGATACTCTGGAATGATATATATTCTAATTCTTCTGAAAACAATAAACTACATGTGGTGTCCACATTGATCTAATCGGCATAGCTTTCAGGGTTTGGAAATCCAGTGTAATGTTTATGAATTTTAAATACATGTGTTGATAGTTCATCATATTAGAGATGGAGAACACATGTTGACATGCTGATGTCAGAATAAAAGCTGCTTATTAGTCTAGTAGCCTGTATATTAGAAAAGCAATATATCTGTCCACCACACACTGTCTATCTTCACTTAACAGTTCAGCACGGTTGAAGTATTTCACACCTTTCACACCTTGGAATCCAGTGCTGGGAAGACAGGGTGCCCTTTTCACCCCGCCACCCCAGGGCCCTGCACAACAATAGGCCAGAACCAAGAGGTCAAGGGTCAATCAGGGTCATGTGATCAATAAGCCGCTACTGCCACTCCAGCTTTCTACAAGACTGTGGCTTTCATTTGGACTGTGAGATAAAGGGGGAAGGGGTAGGAGGGGTGTGTGAGGGTGAGACAGGGATAGAGAGATGTTAAAACATGACCAGATGAATGGAAAAACTATCAAAGATGAATGGGGAGGGAGGAGGGGGGGCGATACAGGAGAGGGCAATCAATCCATCAGCTAGTCAATCAAGACATCAGTCAACACGGACACAATTCAACATGTAAACAGCTACAACTGAAACTGCATTTTCTTTGGACTACAGCGATTACAGGTGCCTGTTGACATGCTTTGTTTACAGTTTAATATGTATGTGGAGCTGGCGATGTTCAAGTAGTCAAACCAAAAAAAAAAACCCAAAACATTTTCTTACCATCCCCTAGTGGTATCTCTCCATGCAGATAGTTTTGGTTTTATTTGTCCAGGTTTTTGAAATATCTGTCTCTGAGATTTCTGCCTTCACACCAAAACAATTGAAGTCAATGCAGTTCAGTTTGTGGTGCTCACAGCACTGATAACCTACATTTAAAAAATTCAACAGCAACAACTCTCTCCCTCCTTCCACGACTTGTCTTATCAAAGACGCCCCTCCAGCGCTTTGTGGCCGCAGAGCAGTGCAGCCCAGGCTTCAGATACGAGTGCCATGGCATTGAACATAATGAGCCAGAGAGCTCCGTGTGGAACCGGGACATGTTGTTTTGCACTATATGCCGCTGTAGGCAAAGGAGGTAATGGAAATTTATCACAAGTTGCAGGATTTTCGGTGGGATTTTCCGCCACTGAATCAGGCTTTCGCTGTCTGAAGGGAAGTGCAGAAGCATCTGCAGGTGCAGCTCAGCCAATACGAACGCACCGTCTCTCTGAAATAACCTGTGATTGGCCAAAGTCTCCCATCACGGGCTAGATTTTCTAAAGCCTGAAAACCACTGACGACCATTTACAATATGCTGGGCGGTTATTATGACATTTTTGCCCAATAACGCCAAAAAGATACTGCCTACCCCACCTTTAAGTGTATGTTTTGGGGTAATTTGGGTGAACTGACCCTTTATTTCAATTTAGCGATTTTGTTTTTATGTTTTTAAACTAAATACAACACACACTGGCTGCATATGACACGCAGCAAATCACCTACACTCATTGTTTTCTGTGTAAGTCTGCACACCAGCAGAGGTGTGATGTGCATTATTGAGGATTGACAGGTATCAACTATTCAGGATACTCCATAATTCTCCTGTGTTGATTGGTGTCAACTCTTTGGAAAGCAAGCAGCAATTCTGAATGTACTTTGGGTTATGTTCAAATACCTGCAAAACTAATGACAGTCAGAGACATGTCCAGAAATTGACCATTTATAGCTGGTTATGTAGTTAGATTTGGTGGAAAAGGCTCTACTGTTTGAGGGCGCTCTCAATTAATCTGAGCAGCGAGGAGGATTCTGCTGAGAGACACCACCCCCCCAGTTAATATACATGAACAACATGAAATCTTCTAAATCTAAACCTTAATTAAATCAACAACATGAAATACCACATAAGGAGGAGGTTGGGGTGGTGGAGGGAGCTGCAGAAGCAAACGGTGTTGGCATGAGTGTGATCATCAGAGTAACAGTGATAAGTGTCATGTTATAATGTACACCTGCATGAATATGATTGGACATTACAGACACACAGCTCCTCAGGCCTGACTGGAGAATCATGCTCCTCAAGCTGCTGTAGGGATTATATGACTTTATGGATACCAAATTATGTAACAATAATTAATAACCTCAAAGAGGCACCAAATTATATAGTGTTAACACATTAATTGGTACAAAAAGATGAAGTGGAGTGAGTACACTCACTTCAGGCTATCAGAAGTAAAAATGTTTACATTAAACAATAGAATTTAACTTTCATTAAATTCACCTCGGGGCATCACCCTTAAAGAAAATAATAGCCAATTAATTAAATCAATCAATCAATCTCATAAATCAAACATAGTAAACTATTAATTTGGGACTCTGATTAATAACTACAACCAAAATAACCATATCAATAATCTAGTAAAAGCTGAAGGGTTTTGGAGTTCTGAATAGTAGAGACCAAACAGACCAGAATGTACACCAATCAGCCATAACATTATGACCACCTGGCTAATATTGTGTAGGTCCCCCTTTTGCCACCAAAACAGCCCTGACCCGTCGAGGAATGGACTCCACTAGACCTCTGAAGGTGTGCTGTTGTATCTGGCACCAAGACATTAGTAGCAGATCCTTTAAGTCTGTAAGTTGTGAGGTGGGGCATCCATGGATCGTACTTGTTGGTCCAGCACATCCCACAGATGCTCGATTGGATTGAGATCTGGGGAATTTGGAGGCCAAGTCAACACCTTAAACTCGTTGTTGTGTTCCTCAAACCATTCCTGAACCATTTTTGCAGTGTGGCAGGGTGCATTATCCTGCTGAAAGAGGCCACTGCCATTAGGGAATAC